>JAURVB010013376.1:0-96127 GCA_033002965.1 Piper betle | reverse complement strand
TCGTTACATATGTACGAGATGAAGATTATATAATCACAAATTTTGCAGACTTTGACCTACAATCAAATTTAACCTACTAGGAAGATCTAATTCGCATCCTAACAAGGGAAATAAAGATACTCAAGAACAAGGAAATTCCTTTGGTAAAAGTATTGTGGAAAGATCAGGGGTCATAGGAAGCTACATGGGAGATTGAAAAAGAAATGACAAGGAAATACCCTAGCAATAAATTGGGGGTTATAACAGAAGAATAATAAGGAAGTTATGACTCAGTTCCACATGTGGCTGAACCTTTAAAATTAATATGTGTGTCCGTATAATCAATTGAAATGTTGTACTTTTCGGTGTTGGCAGCCCTGGTCAGTCTGAGCCCAGATTCAACCACCATGCGCTGTAACGCAATCGGGGTCAAGGAATTGTGTAACGACCCGCCCGAACCGGACCGGGTGTTACTTAAAAATATAGTTAATGTAAATCCTTCCAGAACATGAATTTAAATACAGCAAATAGTCTTGCAACATATAATATAAATCATAACAATAAATCATGTTCTCTAAAATTTAAAATAACCATCCCACAGTCTCGGACCGTTTCCCATAGCCACATTTATAACACAAGAGAATATTAAGGAAGTCCAACTTTATTATCGATTCACCATACCTGGGTTCGTAAAAGAACCACCAACCACACTTCTATTCTTAAGTCCCAAAGCTGCTCACCTGCAGAGGCAATTCCGTGTTAGTGATAAAACCACTAAGCCACGTAATTAAATGAAACAAGTCAATATAATCCCTATTATCATTTCACTCGTTACACAAGTAAAGAGCAATTATCCCTCAGGTCATCCTGAGATTAGTAATTTATCTCTTAGGTCATTTTGAGATTAGTAAAAGTCAACTACCAGCTCATTATGAGATTAGAAAACGTCTCCCAACTCATTCTGAGATTAGGTGGTCTCCCAATTCATTTTGAGATTAGTCATGGTCTCCCAGTTCATTCTGAGATTAGAAATCGTCTCCCAGCTTGTTTTGAGATTAGGTGGTCTCCCAATTCATTTTGAGATTAGTCATGGTCTCCCAGTTCATTCTGAGATTAGAAAATTATCTCCCAGCTCATTCTGAGATTAGATGGTCCCCCAATTTATTTTGAGGTTAGACATAGTCTCCCAATTCATTCTGAGATTAGAAAATTTTTCCCAGCTCATTCTGAGATTAGGTGGTCCTCAATTCATTTTGAGGTAGTCATGGTCTTCCAGTTCATTCTGAGATTAGAAAATTGTCTCCCAGCTCATTCTGAGATTAGGTGGTCCCCCAATTCATTTTGAGGTTAGTCATGGTCTCCCAGTTCATTCTGAAATTAGTGCCGACAAAGGCTACTAATTTTAGAAAATACAACATTTCATATAATTATACCAGTTTGAGAAAATATAACATGTCAAATAATTATATGGACAATACAACATTCCAATTAATTATACGGACAATATAACATTTTAAATAATTATATGGACACACATGGTAATTTTAAAGGTGCGGCCCCGTGTCGGACTGAGTCAATTCCTTGACCCCGATTGCGTTATAGCGCATGGTGGTCGAATTTGGGCTCAGGACGACAAGGGCTGCCAACAAGGGACAGTACAACATTTCAATTGATTATACGGACCTCGATATTTTGAACTCGCAGCTGCGACCAATGATCCTAATCTGAACGAGAATATAAAATTATACATAAGTATAATTTTATTCGAGTAGGAATGCATGCAACTAAATATCTAATATATATATATATTATTTCCAAAAATATTAAATATTAAATTATCAACAAGTCTATTGAGATAATTAATTATTCCTGTGATATAATCATTTAAGTCCTACTTCATATTTTAAATTAATTATCTAAATAATAATTAATACTTAACAATAGATAAAATAATTATTACTAATCAACAAGTATTTAATTTTCCTTTGCGATGATAATTACTTAACCTAGATCTTGATGATTTAGTTTACAGTTATAAATTTTAATCGCTACTATTATTTATAGCAATTTAATTAATTAAGTTGATCGATTAAATTATTTAAAATAATTTGTAATATTCAAAAATATTATTAATACAATTATTTTAAATATTCAACTCAATAAAGTTTCGAACTTTATTTATTTTCATTATTCTCTTTAGGTTCGGCGCTAGTGATTGCTACACGACTATAGTTTAATAACCCATTTTCTACATTACTTTTCGTTACTAAAATAATCATTTTATTTACCAAACATTAAATTTAATAAGGTAAAGGTAAAATCTATATTTTTTAATTACGTATAACCATCCGATTTAATTTAATCGCTTGTATTACACCGATTAATTATCGACCGTTTATTATTACCGTATTTTTATTACTTATGTCCATGTCGACTTCGTTAAATAATTAATTAGTTTAGTAACTTTAACCCATAACCCATTAAAATAATTATCTTTAAAGATTTATTACGAGTTCGAATCATTTTTAACTCGAGTCGGTATTGAGTCGGGTGTTATTTATGAGTTGGTATTATTATTTAATTCGAGTTGTGTCGTGTCAAGCAATATTTACAAGTCTGCCACCCAAGGTAATTTTCTTCTTCTTCTTCTTCCCTGGCGCCAACCCCTGTTCCCGACAGCAGCCGCCCTCCATCCGTCGCCAGCAATCATCTCTAGTAGTCATCAATTGTCGCTGCCCAGACTTGAATTGCCATTGCGGTGTCACCCCGGCCAACTCCGGCCGCCTTCCAGGCGCGGCAATGCCCGCATCGCCTGCCTAGCGGCGCGCTCACGTTGGCGATTCCACTGCCGGCGAGTGTCGGTGCCTCAATTGGGTGGTTGCCTCGACACCCTTGACCACCTATCTACCTTCCTCGGCCATATTGGAACCCGTCGCCAACCAGAACGGCCGGATTTCTTCCCCCACTGCCGTTGCCTCTGTTTTCGCTGCCATCCTCTGTTTTTGGCCATTTACCACCCCAGGCCGACATCCACAAACGTGAGATTGACCCTACACTGATCGATGAAAAGAGTAGGATCATCTTCCGACGTCGGAACGACTATCGCCACCGATTCCTGGTGAAACCTTGCCTGTGCTTACCCATCTCACTGAAACACGGTACTCGTCGGCCAAATTAAACTTTAATTTTTGTTTAGTTTCTTTCTTGTTGATTTTAAACTTTAATCCTCATGATTATAAAGCTTATTATCAACTTAAAATATGTATGCAAGAAAATTAAGAAGAGGGAGATAGGAAGAATACCTAAGCCAGGAAGAAGACATGCCGGTAAGGAAGAGGAGAAGAGAATGAGAATGAAGGCTAGGGTGGAGGACGTCCTTTATAAAAAGAAATGACAGCTAGGGTATGTGGAAACACACCAACACCCGTATTTTATTCCTTTAACTGGGTAACCGGGTAAAGAATAAAATATTTAACCTGGTAGACTTAACCGGGTAGAGAATATAATATAATTAATATTAATTCTCTAACGTTCGATCCTTCCCTGCTGGGTTGAATATATTAAAAAAATTTTTTCCCACGGTTTAGTTTATACTGCCAAGGGGCAGCACATCCAAAGATAGGCTTAGTAGAGGCTAGCCAAGGGTTCTACAGGGACAGCAAGGCCAGAGAGGGAGAAGTGAGATCAGAGATAGTCTGAATAGAAGCTGGCTGGTATAGCCACAGTCGAGGTCGTACAGTCACCCAGGCACGATGTTGAGTAGGATGATGGGTAAGTTCAGGATACTAGGCTGCAGTAGCAAGGTTAGTGTGTATGCTGTTATAGCTAAGGAGGCAGTCCAAGATGTTGTAGTGTTCACAGGAACCTTACTTATGCATACTGCTCCTACCAGTGTATTGTTTGATTCTGATCAAACACACACTTTCATAATCAACACATTTGTCAATAAGATTGGTATGTCTATAGAGGATCTACGCTACGATTTGGTTTTGTTGACACTTGCTAGATCACTTCTCACCACCAGAGTGTGTGTGAGGGGTGTCATGTGCTTATCCAACAGCGCGTCCTATTAACTGATTTTACAGTGTTACCGATGAGGGATTTTGATGCAAAATTTGGCATGGATTGGATGACACATCAATGTGCATTGATAGACTATCAGAAGAAGGTCCAGCTCAAACTGAAGCGGAATGTGTCGATTGCATGCAAGGGTAAAGCCAGAAATAGACGGAGACAGATGTTTAATCTCATTTCTGTGAGCCCAACTATTGATTGAGTGTGGTTGTGACATCTTCCTTACCACAGTGGTAGCTTTAACTGATCCATCAGCGTCAATGCTAGCACTGATCCAAGTGATTAGTGAGTTTGCTGACGTGACTCCAAGATGAGGTTCCTAAACTTCCACCAATTAGGGAGATGGAGTTTGCCATTGATTTCGTTACTGATACCACGCCTACCTCTACGGGCCATATTGGATGGCACCACCTGAGCTCAAGGAGCTCAAGACCTAATTACAGAAGTTGTTGGTGCAGGATTTTATCAGGTAGAATGTCACACCTTGGAGCACTCCAGTCCTCTTTGTCAAGAAGAAGGATGGCAACATTACTACAAAATGCTCAACCTAGTGATGGTGAAGAACCATTATCCCCTCCTACAGATAGATGATTTGTTTGTTCAACTTGAGGGAGCTACAATGTTTTCAAAGATAAGTCTTCGATCTAGTTGCCAACAGTTGAGGATATGAAAGGAGGATGTACCGAAGACAACTTTTAGAACTCAGTACAAACATTATGAATTCTTAATCATGCTTTCAGGCTAACTAACTCACCAATAGTGCTCAAGAATCTCATGAACCGGGTGTTTCAAGGGCCAGATTGTGATAGTGTTCGTAGAAGATTTTCTAATTTATTTAATGTCCAGAGAGGAGCATGAGACATACTTACAAATTTCTTTGTAGATATACGGGAGCACTGCCTATATGCAAAGCTCTCCAGTGTGAGTTTTGGCTATCTAAAGTGGTCTTTCTAGAACATGTTTTATATCAGCGTCTGGAATCACGGTGGATCCAGCCAAGTTAAGGCAATATTGAGATGGGAGTGATCTACTACAACCACAGAGATATAGTTTTTTTGGGATTTACTAAATACTATAGGCGATTCAAATAGGGTTTCTCCTCCTTACCAGATCATCTCATATGACTAAAAAAGAAGGAGTGCTTCATGAGGACTGATGCTTATGAGCAGAGTTTTCGAACTCTGAATGAGAGACTCACTACTGCCCCAATGTTGAGGCTACTTGAATGCCAGGACAGCTTTGTGGTGTACCATGATGCCTCCAGTGTTGGACATGAATGTGTTTTGATGCAAAGGGGCAGAGTGATTGTTTACGCATCGCCATAGCTGATAATTTATGAGTAGGATCTATCTAATGCATGACTTGGAGCTTGCAATAGTAGTGTTTGCTCTGCATATACGGAGACACTATCTATATGGTGTATCCTTCTAGCTTTTCACCGATCACAAGAGCTTGAAGCACATCTTCATGTAGAATGATTTGAATAGCTAATGATATAGATGGCTATAGTTCCTTGCAAATTATGATATTGATATCGCCTACCACCCTCGAGAGGCAAATATTGTTGTATGGGCATCTGTGGCCACCTGGTATGGGGACCAGAGAGATGATGTGGTAGACCGACACCTTTGTGGCAGTGTTGCTAATGCTCACTATCAATCCGACCATAGCAGACCGTGTTAGATAGGCATAGGCAGCTGATCAATTACCAGAGCAGTGATTTGTATGGCGGACATATTATGGGTTGGTTAGAGAGGCAGATGGCCGATGTAGGATGGGAGGACCAATGTACGTTCCAGATCTACCAATACGATTTCAAGGATTATGTAACGACCCGGCCATTTGTCACAACATTGTGGGCCTAGCTGGCCAGGTGTTACTCACAATTTAGCAAATATGTCTAACATTTTTTTAACAAAAAAATATATAAAGATCCCACAGTTTTAGACCGTTTCCCAGTAGCCACACTTATTTCTTAAATAAATAAAAAAGGATTCCTCATATTTATTTTGCTCCATGCCCTGGTTGGCAATCACCTAATTTCATATCTACACACCTGCGGAGGCAATTCTGCGTTAGTAATTACAACACTAAGTAGTATAATAGATAAAACAAATCAAGTATATTCCACTATTTCCTTATGTTTATTTTAATATGCGGTGGAGCAATTCTGCTATACTCCAAAACAATGCAGAGGAGGTATCCGCTGTGATCCGCACACCCCGGCCGTAGCCCTTTTGTGGGGAGGCTACCACTACCGTCTCCAGTGCCAGTGCCTCGCACACCCAGGCCGTAGCCTTTTTGTGGGGAAGCTATCACTACACTCGGGTGATTGCTACACCCCATTTGTGGGGAAGCTCTCACTACCAATTCTAGTGTCAGTGCCTCACACACCCCGGTCGTAGCCTTTTCTATGGGGAGGCTATTATTCCACTCAGGTGAATGCTACACCGCGTTTGTGGGGAAGCTCTCACTGCTAACTCTAGTGCCAGTGCCTCACACACCCCGGCCGTAGCCTTTTTATAGGGAGGTAGGCTATCACTGCACTCAGGTGAATGCTACGCCTCGTTTGTGGGGAAGCTCTCATAGCCAACTCTAGTACCAGTGCCTCACACACCCCGACCGTAGCCTTTTTATGGGGAGGCTATCACTGCACTCCAATGCGATGGAGGAATCGCTGTGCCTCGCTCACCCCGGCCGTAGCCTTTTTATGGGGCGGCTATCACTACTCCAAAACAATGTCGATACATTACACAATTTACGCACATAATACGACCCCGTGTCGGACTGAGTCAATTCTTTGACCCCGGTTGCACTTGGTGCATGGTGGTCGAATCTGGGCTCAAGCCGACCAAGGCTACCAATAAGGAAAATATGATGTTCTACCTATTATACGTACCTGACTTGTGATTTCGTCTGACTGTGAGCCGTGAACCCTAATCTGAATGAGGGCATAAAATTATACATTAGTAAAATTTTATTTTGCATGAACCTACATGCAACTGACATGACTAATATACTATCAATTTTAAATGATGTAATTAGTTCATGTTAGTCTTCATTCCTTATTAAATTTTCAGCAATTCTAATGATAATTAATTATTAACATGTCAATTTACAAAACAACTAAGCAATCGACAAGAACCCCATGCATAAGACGCTGGAGATCTAGCAACTTGGCAGGGCGTCTTCAACAAACCTTGCATGCAAGAATCCTAATGGAAACAAATAAGATGAGGGATGAAATACTCACACAGTAATGGGGAGGTTGCCTGGGACGGAGATGGGGGATGAAATACTCCCTCCTCCTGCATATATATACACTTCAACCATTCCCTCCATTAAATTCTCATACCCCATCATCCATTGGTATTTCCTAGGTTCAACGAGCCCCTTCATTAAATTCTCACACCCCATCATCCATTGGTATTTCCTAGGTTCAACGACCCCTTCATTAAATTCTCATACCCCATCATCCATTCATGAATAGGTATTTTCTAGGTGACCTTAAGTCGAACCATGACCGGTCGACTTGATAACCAACCATATTGGTTCATCTATATTTATTTCATAATGTTTAGGTTCGAGTCTTGTATAGTAGCCTTCCCCTGTTTTTTGGTTCATCTATATTTATTTCATAATATTCTCACACCTATTTTTGCTACTACCCTGGTTGGCATTCTTATGTTGCATAGTAGCCTTCCCCTGTTTTTATGCACGGACATAATCGTACACCAACTCATGAGTAGTGGCTGCCTCAATCACTTCAGTTATAGTGCCTCTTGACGCCGTAGCAACCCTACTCCTCAATTCGGGCTTCAACCCCCAGAAAATTTGTCTGCTCTGGCTCGAGCAGTTGCCAGACTCCCAGCTGCAAATCTCTCCAATTGCAAGAAATTTTTTGCATACTCTTGGACTGAATCATCCCTCTGAGTTAGAGTGGGAAATTCCAGTGCTTTCTTCTGGACAACAGACTCAGAAAGTATTGTCCATTAAAAGCTTTTACAAATTCCACCCAAGGAATGGATGATATCTCCCATTGATGGAATGCAATCTTCTCCATGGATTTCCACCAATAGGATGCTTCCTCCTCAAGCATGCATGTCGCCAACCTCACCTGATGGCGATGAGGCACCGAGAGAGCTCTAATGCTTTCTTAGTAATGTCCAACCAGCTCTCCACCTTCATTGGATCAGTCCCTCCAATGAATACCTCAGCTTCATTCCTCCAGAATTTCTCTACAGTGTATCGATCACTGTCATCCCCAACTGGTAGTACCACTTGTCAGACTACCGGTGGCACCGGGTTTAGATGTTCCTCTAGGTCGCCTGGGTCAGCTATCCCTACCTACTCTTGGGCGCTCCCATGGTCCCCATCTGGGACACTACTAGGACCCGCAGCCGAATTTGGAGCTCTATTCCCTATTACCAATCCCGGTATCGCTACGCTATGTTCTAAATCACAGAACTGGTATTATCTGAAGCCTGCGCAAGTCCCAGCATGGCCGTCAAAATTTGGCCTAACACACTCTCCACGTTTGTCTTTGACTGCGCAACTTGGCTCGACTTCCTTCGGGTGCCTGCCATCTAAAATTTATTCCGTTATGGTTGATTAAATTTTTTTATGCTTACTTCGGTTTGTTAGTGAGTCCACTAATTCCCTAATGACATACCCCATTGGAGAAAGATAAATATTGGACTCTTCAACAAGGTACTTGAGTCATAAGATGTGAGCTTTTGGGAAACCAGGCTCTGATACCACCTGTAATGACCCGGCCGTTTATCACAACATTGTGGGCCTAGCTGGCCAGGTGTTACTCACAATTAAGCAAATATGTCTAACATTTTTTTAAAATATATATATATATAAAGATCCCATGGTCTTAGACCGTTTCCCAGTAGCCACACTTATTTCTCAAATAAATAAAAAAGGATTCCTCATATTTATTTTGCTCCATGCCCTGGTTAGCAATCACCTAATTTCGTATATGCACACCTGCGGAGGCAATTCCGCGTTAGTGATTACAATACTAATTAGTATAATAGATAAAACAAATCAAGTATATTCCACTATTTCCTTATGTTTATTTTAATATGCGGTGGAGAGATTCCGCTATACTCCAGAACAATGCGGAGGAGGTATCCCCTATGATCCTCACACCCCGGCCGTTGCCCTTTTGTGGGGAGGCTACCACTGCACTCGGGTGATTGCTACGCCCCATTTGTTGGGAAGCCCTCACTACCAATTCTAGTGCTAATGCCTCGCACACCCCGGTCGTAGCCTTTTTATGAGGAGGCTATCACTGCACTCAGGTGAATGCTACGCCCTTTTTGTGGGGAAGCTATCACTACACTCGGGTGATTGCTACACCCCATTTGTGGGGAAGCTCTCACTACCAATTCTAGTGTCAGTGCCTCACACACCCCGGTCGTAGCTTTTTTATGGGGAGGCTATTATTCCACTCAGGTGAATGCTACACCGCGTTTGTGGGGAAGCTCTCACTGCCAACTCTAGTGCCAGTGCCTCACACACCCCGACCGTAGCCTTTTTATAGGGAGGCAGGCTATCACTGCACTCAGGTGAATGCTACGCCCCGTTTGTGGGGAAGCTCTCATAGCCAACTCTAGTACCAGTGCCTCACACACCCCGACCGTAGCCTTTTTATGGGGAGGCTATCACTGCACTCCAATGCGATGGAGGAATCGCTGTGCCTCGCTCACCCCGGCCGTAGTCTTTTTATGGGGCGGCTATCACTACTCCAAAACAATGTCGATGCATTACACAATTTACGCACATAATACGACCCCGTATCGGACTGAGTCAATTCTTTGACCCTGGTTGCACTTGGTGCATGGTGGTCGAATCTGGGCTCAAGCCGACCAAGGCTACCAATAAGGAAAATATGATTTCTACCTATTATACGTACCTGACTTGTGATTTCGTCTGACTGTGACCCGTGAACCCTAATCTGAATGTGGGCATAAAATTATACATTAATAAAATTTTATTTTGCATGAACCTACATGCAACTGACATGACTAATATACTATCAATTTTAAATGATGTAATTAGTTCATGTTAGTCTTCATTCCTTATTAAATTTTCAGCAATTCTAATGATAATTAATTATTAACATGTCAATTTACAAAACAACTAAGCAATCGACAAGAACCCCATGCATAAGACGCTGGAGATCTAGCAACTTGGCAGGGCGTCTTCAACAAACCTTGCATGCAAGAATCCTAATGGAAACAAATAAGATGAGGGATGAAATACTTACACAGTAATGGGGAGGTTGCCTGGGACGGAGATGGGGGATGAAATACTCCCTCCTCCTGCATATATATACACTTCAACCATTCCCTCCATTAAATTCTCATACCCCATCATCCATTGGTATTTCCTAGGTTCAACGAGCCCCTTCATTAAATTCTCACACCCCATCATCCATTGGTATTTCCTAGGTTCAACGACCACTTCATTAAATTCTCACACCCCATCATCCATTCATGAATAGGTATTTTCTGGGTGACCTTAAGTCGAACCATGACCGGTCGACTTGATAACCAACCATATTGGTTCATCTATATTAATTTCATAATATTTAGGTTCGAGTCTTGTAATAAAAATCATGGTTTTTACAGATTAGGTGAGGACATCCTTCATGAGTTGGGTTATTCGAGGTTCACAGTGCATCCGGGCTCAATGAAAATGTATCACAACTTGTGCCATTCCTACTGGTGGCTAGGGCTACAGAAAGACGTCTTCGACACTATGTCACAATGTTTTCTCTATCAGTAGGTCAAGATCGATCACCATAGACCAGTTTGCTTGTTACAGTTGTTGCCACTGCCAGAGTGGAAGTGGGATTGCATTACATGTGATTTTGTGACACATCTACCCCCTTCCAATCAGATAGATGTTGTGTGGGCTATAGTCAATAGGTTGAAGAAATCTATGCACTTTATCCCCATTTGTATGACCTATCCAAAAACAATGTTGGCCATGTTATATCGAGATGAGCTTTTCAATCTCCATGGAGTTCCGTGGGAGATTATATTAGATAGGGACCCAGGATTCACCTCTTCCTTTTAGAGATCTTTCCAGAGAGAGCTTGGTACGAATACCAGGTTCATCAAGCCTATCACCCATAGACCAACCACCAATCTAAGAGGACAATTCAAATCATTGAGGACTTGCTCTGGTTGTGTTTTATAGACTTTGATGGATCTTGGGAGGAGCAATACCCTAAGTGGAATTCGCATACAACAATAGTTACCAAGCTAGTATCAGGATGGCACCTTTTGAGATATTGTAAGGCAGGCCATACAGATCCTCGACATGTTGGATAGAGAACTGTGAACTATTGATAGTTGGGCAAGAGTTATTTCAGGACTCTCAAAGGATGGTTGAGTTGATTCGGCAAAGAGTATTCGTCATTCAAGATATGAAGAGGGTATGTCTAGATTAGCAACATAGGGATGTCAGCTTTCCCCCAAAGGATCTCATCTTCCCGAAAGTGCTGCCCACCAAGGGAGTGTCTACTTTTGGAGGTGGGGCAACCTGAGTCCACGATATATTGGCCCATTTGAGGTGCTTAGATGAGTCGGCGAGGTGGCTTTTGAGCTTGTATTTCCACCCAGTTTGTCAGTCGAACATCCAATATTCCATATCTCCATGCTGAAGAAGTACATGCAAGATAGAGACTACTTCATGAGGAGCCCGACTATCCTTTGAGGAAGAGGCCACACGGATTCATGACCGATCTGTTAAGGCTCTCTGTTGGAAGGAAGTAGCTCTTGTGGAGGTGCTTTGGTCACGACAGGGAGTTGAGGAGGTCACCTAGGAGTGTGAAGACAAGATGTGGCAGCATTTTCCCAGACTCTTTCTTTTGGAAGATGGTAGTATGAGGTATCAGCACACCCCATCCACCTTGCTTCTTTTTGGTTGTGTGTGCTTTTGTTTGAATGTTTTTGTGTTTTGACATTTTGCTGCATGTGTAGAACCTTAGGAAAATTTCGGGACAAATTTTCTAAAGTGGGGGAGGTTGTAAAACCTGTGCTGTTCACTTGAGGGTTTTGAGCTGGATCAGTCTTGACCCAAAACGGGTTAATTTGGTCCGACCCTTCTTGCCATGGTTTGAGTATGGTATGGTATATGTCTACCTGGCCTTAGCCTTCTTCGATGCTCAGTACGCCCATTTGGATCCTACACATCCGGTCTTTTCTTGTTTGGTTTAGTCCAATCGAGTGTAGATGTTAGGGCATTGTCTCATGCATGTTTTACATGTGTTTAGAACACCTTTCGGACAGTGCTAGCCCCCGTGGGATTAAGGCACGGTTTCGAAGGTCGACCCACCCACTTTAGTGGGAAAACCCTAAGCTTTTGGGTTTTAGGCCAACCCATGCCTTATTAGGTATGACACCCATACCTCTTTAGGTGTGGCACCTCCTAGCCAAGCCTATATACCCAAGGTTGTAGGTCATAGGGTAGGAAGCCCCAACAGACCTCCTCTTAGTCCCCCTTAAGGTAAAGGTCCTCCCTTTCGACATCTCCTTGTCGTTTTGTGTTGCTGTTTACTTGTATTTTGCATTTATTTTCATGTACTCTATGTGTTAGGAATTGTTAGGACATAGAATCATTTCATTTTCTTATGTATAAAAATATATATGCATTTTTTAGAGCTTGGATGTTGTGTATATGCACTATTTTGCCATAAAAATCATATCCAACATGGTAGATATCCCTTTTCGTTATTCGTATTTTGTTGCACTTATAACAGTCTGATCTACACTTTTTATGCTCATTTCTTTGCCTATTATGATGTGTGTGTGTGTGTGTGTGTATTTATGGGTGCAAAACTTGGTGAAAGATGGCAGCTTTCATGGTCCTCATGACCTGGCTGCCACTTTCCCCAATTTTTACCTCCTGATGTAGGTTGCTAGTGGTGTCCATCTTTTCCATGATTGTTTACTTATGTGTTGGCTTACTCTTGAAAATGTTTCAAACTATGATAACCACTTAAATGGCAAGAACAAAATCCCTAATTGCATGGTGTGTTCCATGTGATATATGTCTTCTTTGCCATGATTTGAGATTGTGCTCCATGGTGAACTAACTAAATGTGAGTAATAAAATCCATAGAAATTACATAAGGACGCTATAATTGTCTACTAAAAGCATATTAGTTTTGGCACTAATAAAAAATCATTTACATGTTTATCTTAATCGGTTTACAAGAGTGAGCAGGAATGCAGGTGAACTGGCTCGTTAACTCCAGATGTAAAATCCAAAACCCTAGTCAAATAATGATGAAATTGCATGAAATTTCTCCCACACCATAGCAGGAATGCGGGTCAACTAGCTCTCCCACACATGATGTTAAATTCCTTGTAACATTATACTAACATTTGGGAGTATTTGGCATAGTAGATCTTGAGTTAGGAGTTTACCAAGCCCAGTAGATCCACCTCGCTCCGGAAATGACTTGGCCAATGTCTCCCATTTTTTAGTCGACTCAAGCTCAGATACATGGATGTTGGCTAACTACATGCACTAACCTAGGCCCCTTTGGATTCTTCAAGCTTTCGAATGACACTTAACAAAATTGGTGCGAGGTCTAGGAACACTATTCTCAATACCATAGCGCGAACTTATATGTGTGAGCCTATGAACAGGTTGGCCCATGAGATAGCACTTGGTAAATTTTCAACCCAACCCTTAGATTGTCAGGGCCCACTGGTCCAAATTTCAGCCCATTTGGACATTTTTTGGCAGATCCAAAAAATGGTCAAGCTAAGTTCGTTTGATTAAACCTAAGTATTAAAATTTTCCAATTAGGTGCACATGTAACCTAACCATTAATTAAGGTATCTAATGAGTTATAACATTGCATTAAGTAATTAATTAATTAAGTTAATTAAGTGTCTTATGTGTTGTGAATGTGTTGAGGCCTTGCCTTGATGTGAGTGATATAAAATCTGAGTCTAATTCGGGTTCCATCTTTGTGTTAAATTACACAGGGTGAGCTCATCAATATAGAATGTGAATCTTCAGTTATCTAGGTCTGTAGGAATATCTTTTGCTTCATCTCTACTTGGCTCCCTGAGTGTAGAATTTAATCGTGTTTTCAACATAATCTTTTACTTCATCTCTACTTGGCTCCCTGAGTGTAGGAATTTAATCGTGTTTTCAACATAGGATGGCATCAATGGTGTTTTATCGGATCCTACCAATGTCAGGCAATTTACCCATATTTTTCGTAAGTTTAATAAACCTTGAAGGCTGAGAGCCCTTAATGGCTTTCGAAGATCAAGATATCTATTATACAACTTCCTATCCAAGCCTGATATATATATGATGGTTTACAATTTTCAAACATGAGAGATCTGTATGAGTAATATGAATCATACTAGTATTCTTTTGAACCCACATCAAGACCGGGTGGTAGGGTATGATGTCCTAGTATCCAATGATGTATATGTGTTTAACTTTACTTATAGGGTATGTGGAATAGGTTTATCACAACCCAACATTTATTTTATCATACTTATCTGCATTATGAAATCAAGTCTCGTAATCCAATCATTGAAACTAAGAATAAGAACTTGAGCATCTCACAACATCCAACCTTTTAGCTACATTGGGGGCATTACCTTCATGTATCTTGGAGAGATGGTCGCAGTTATAAAGTCACCATCTTAGTCATAGGGGAGGTGCTGCCTCAGTTGTGACTCGAAGTGCTCATATAGGAGCTTTAGGCACTTCACCCCATGGATTGAGATGTGGTTGTGCCCTTCTCAATGTTTTTTATGTTTTCCCCCACGTTTTAGGTCATGGGGGTTAAGTCTTTTTTCTAGTGTGTCATCAAGACTAGTTCTTCGGTTAAGACCTATCTTTTAATAAAACTATACCATCCTCAATTTACTAACATGATAAAAACCAAAATGAAGCCCACTAATTTACGCGCACTTGCTTGACATGAATAATTTGAAATACTAGAAACATGTAATAATGCAGAATTATACTATTAGAACTGATTGTTTCATTTAGCCACCATGTATAACCAAAAATATGTCCACATATCCAAATATAAATATATATGTCTAAGCATCACACGAGCAAAAGTTTGGATTAATTGTTGAGTTTCCCTATCTTGTCACTTCAAAGGACTCTAAAGCCTGTGTATAAAGGTAAATTTTATCTACCCAATACTGAGTAACAGTACTTAGTCCTGTACCTACATATGTACTAAACAGTAATAATAAAATAAGATGAAACTGTAATTGATTAAACAAAATAAAAAACCAAGTAAAGCATCGATCATTACTTGCATTAACTAAGCATAGCATCGTATGAACATAAGCATGTACTGATAACATGTACTTGTACATAGTTAAAAATAGTTGAACATAGCATGTAAAATAATAAACGAATTGGAAATTTGTTAACTACCACTCATGAAAATTACTCATAAGCCCAAGAAGGTTAACTTATTTAGCAAATTAAGAAACATAACTAAGTTAATTGCCCATGTGACTTAATTGAATGCCCTGGTAAGTTAACTTAACTGAAAAACAAAAATTCTATTTTCAGTACTGACCATGAATGGTATGACAAAAACATAAAATTTATGGAAAAAGTATAAGCATGTTTGGCACCTTGGTACCTAAACATTAACTGAGATTTACCACCTTGGGGTCTGCTGTGAATTACTGCATTTCAACTCAATTTAGGGAATTGTGGTCGCCGCCAGAATACCCACATTGAACTAAATGAAAACTACCAACAATCACTAGCACCATCAAGACAGTAGTAGGTTGAAACATAAACTTCAACCTTGCTTAAACGGGATGTACTAAAGTCTATGGCATAGTACTCTACTTAACCAAAGGTAAAACTACGTAAAAACATATTGTTAGGTCTAGGCCTTGGAAGCTTGAGTTAACACGTAAAAACTATGAGCCTTGGTTTCATACTAATATACTAATAACATGATAACTAACAACATGGTAACTGATAGTATAATAACCTAGTAACATGTTGAAAATTGGTTTCAAACATACGATTAATCTATCTGATCATCGGCAAAATGGATGGTCTTAAAACTATTTAAAACTACCCATAAATGATTAAACAACAAACTAGATCGATGCACTGATTCGAGCTCTTAGATACTTAGATTCAAATATCATAGTTTGAAAAATAATATAAAGCTATATCAACGCCGAGACTATCTTACCCATGCCTGCATGATATGCCATGATATGGACATGATGCTCATTCAAACAACATCCTAATAACACGTATAACATGTAAACTACCATAGAAGCAATTATATAATGTTTAAACAATCATAAACATAGCATACAAAGTGTAAAAATACCAAATAAACATGAATTAAGGTTTAGTGGTTCAGGGCCGCGATGTTGTAACCGTAAAACCCGTGACCTGAGTCAGCGGTTTTATATTCACAACCAATCGGTTCGACTATTATTTTCCATTGAGTCAATTTTAGAACACACGTATTGATATAAGGCCAGTTGTGTGTTATGAACTATGAGGGTCATATGTCCCCAAATATATGATGATAACATCATGAATAAAATAAAAAAGAATGAGTTATCAAAATATATAAGAGCATACTAGTGTGTGTGTGTGTGTGTGTATATATATATATATATAGTGGATCGTAGAATAACTTTTAGGTTGTTTACCACGTTCGGACGTGTTATTTATTAGCTTTGTGCGGGTTAATCGGTTTAGAGCATGTTATTCAAGATAGAACATGCTTATTTTATTTTATATTTTTCAGCATGTATTTCGTAATATTGACTCAAGTGAGGAGCGAGGCAAGTTTTTTATTACAAGGCTGCCCCCAACCCTATTTATCTTCCTCGACGACTGACAACCCCCCCCCTTGTTGTCTCACCCCGCCGATGATTGCAGGTGGCCGCTGCCGGCCGCCGCTGTCTTCCTGACCCCTCACCACCTTGCCACTGCCCTCCTGGCCCAACACCCTTCTCCTTTTTCTCCTTTCCCTCTCCCACACGATCCTCACTTGAGCCGGCCGTGACCTTGTTCCTGCCGGTGCTGGTCACTGACTCCGGCGACAGGCTTTGGCCACCCTCCCCCACTCTTCCCTCAACATTCCTGACACATTCCTAGCCTCATCCACCCCATGCATGGTGAGTTTGGAAAGGAAGCCACCACTACAAGTTGTTGTCACCGGCGACCGGCACCGCCCTTGGCTGTCACGCACCGCCATCGTCCACCTCATCCCACCTCGTGCTGTAGATGACCTCAATTGCACCAATCCCCTCCCCAATCAAAAACCCTTCTTTTGGTACCCTTTGCGCTAGCTGACCACCTTTGTTGCAGCCGGCAACTAGCGCCGCTGCCAGCGATCACCTTGCCAATATATTTCCGTCATCAACGTCCCCCTACCACCCTTGCTCAGGCTCTCCTTGCCTAGTCAGCCACTTCACCTAGCCACCACCTTTTTCTGACTCTTTCTTGCTGCAGCCGTACGGAATTTTCTACTGGATAGCAGCCACCAGCCATGGTAACCCGGCTGCAAGTGCACTATCACCGCCAACCCAGCCCATCCGCCGCCGTCACCTTGCTTGGCAACAGTCAGCAATCACTGCCCATCATGGTGTGACCGGCGATTAGGTATAGAATTTTATCCGATTTTATTTGATAATGATTTGCTTTATGATCTTGTTGTGATGCAAATGGTGTGATTGTAAATAGATGTTGGTTTAAATTTAAATGCATGTTAACTGCCGATAGTAGTAAATTAGGGTTTAAATTTAAATGCATGTAAATAAATGTTGTCTTGTATGGATTGATGAGGAGTGTAGCATTCATGCATTATACTGGGTATTATTATTTAGTCTTGTTGTGTAGGTACGAAGTAGGAGTTTGTTGCCTAGGCATGAGAACACGCTCAGAGCTTCGGCCACGTCTGTTTACGAGTACTATTAAGTATAGCATACGTTTGAACTTGTGGTTCAAAGGGTATTAAAGGCAACTGCTTGAGACTACTCGGCGTTTGTGCTCAAGGCCAGAAGAATTATGGAGGAAAGGAGAGGGCTTAGGATATACTGGTAGTCCCAAGGGACCAGGAAAATGAAATTAGAAAATGTAGAGGGAGGCATCAGTAGACCAGTCAAGTCAGAATGCTACCAAGTCTGCAAATTGATGACTCCTCAGTAGGTGCCCTTCAGAGAGTTCTGGTGACGTATATGACTGTTTTTCTTCATAAGATAGTTAGCTCTCATAGCAAGTTTCTTATAGTTACATTTTGGACAAGTAACATTCGTTACTAATGTGTTTTTATACTATATGTTGGTGATGATTATGAGTTAGATGTGACAACCTGGATAGAGGAACAGTGATGTCTCTTCGACACACACGTCAAATGATAGCAACTTTAATATTTTGTTTATGATATTATATTGAGAATGATGCGATGAAATATAAAACATGATAATATGGTGTGAAATGTGAATAAAATGCGCAGGTAGGTCGAGATCTAAGATTTTAAATGATGAATATAGTATATTAGAATTTTGTGTGAATGAAAAATATCTAGTATATATTTATATATTTGTTGATTTAACATGGTGGCCCCTAATCGCACTTTTAGGGGGACTCTGTACTATTTGTTTTGGAATTTTTATTGATTTGATTGAAATTGTTGTTGGTGTGTAAATTGGTTTTTCATTTTATCTATATAGTAGCATGTTAGGGTTCTGTACATTCATCTATGCATAACAATTTGTATTCATCTTAAGATGCCAAGAATAGATCCGCATGAGTTGTATTTGGGTTAGCCTACTTAACCGGGATCCGTGACATGCCAGTTCAGTTTGTGAGCGTGAACTGGATTTGGGGTATCATAGATTTGATATCAGAGCCACAATCGGTCGATTAAGATTCAAGATACTATTATAGGTGATGTGAGTGCAGAGACTACTCTAAGTCAAGCCGGTAGGTGCGTTTCTTTTCATTTTCATTACATGTACATTTTATTATAAGTTAGTTGCATATTATTGTATTCAGGATATGATTAGAAATATATGGAACTGGCCTTAGTTGAGCTGACAGGTCATTTCTATTGATTTTTATCATGATATCAGAATGTTTGCTCAGTTAGATGTGAGTAGAGAATGTTGTAGTGCTAGCAATGGTAGAATGAGTATAAGATAGATACCATATCCATATTACAGCAGGAATTTGATAGACATGTCATGATGGCCACTTAACTGCCTCCCCCTCTTCCACTAGTTGATGTCCGTTCCAGCAAAGTTTTTTCTTCTCTTTGCCAGACAGAGGCCTCGATATGACAAGGAACAAGACATAGCTACAATGGCATCAGCAAAGCAGAGGAGTTCAACTTATATTAGAATATTGGGCATAAATAGAGGGTTAGTGAGGAAGTGACTTTCACAGAGGTAATGATTCCCTTGTGTTTCGCCAGTATGATTAGGTTCTCACCTTAAACCATTGGGTTGAGCTTTACCATGAATATAGAAGTACCTTTGTGGTACTGATTAGGGTATACAGTACAGGTAGGTGTTTGCAGACCGATCTTACGATGACAATTTTGCCCCAGCTAGTGAGCAATGTAGATAGGGACTTCAGATAGAATAGACCATGCTGATCAAATAGAGTAATACCAGTGGATGCTCATCTTGATTGATTGCCTTACTTTAGAGTCTACCATAGCAGTAGTAGTCACGTGAGTCAAGATTAGTGCTATAAATCAGTAGGGGATGGCAGGTCACACACTACTAAAAAGAAGATGAGACACTTGTTGAACCTCACTATGAGTCCCCGTAGACTTGAGGGGAGACAATGGTTCTTTGGGTTGTTTAAACCCTGCCTGTTTAGAGATACATGACAAGTACGGTATTGAGAAACACATGCTTGCTATTAACTGATTGAATTAGAGGCACTTAGGAGCCGTTTCTAAGATTCGTTATTGATTGATTGCTCTACAGACTGATCACCTGTGGCATAGTAAATCAGGGTGATCTTAGAGGCAAATCCATAGACTTACCAATATTTTGGCCACCCAATACGCTACACAGGGATTCCATCTTCCTTGTCACTTGCATGATGCCTTGACCTTACCATAGATTAGAACGACATACCTTTGTAGTGGGTTTTTCTTAGCCTAGTGGATTTCTCCAGTTTACCTGATGTCAGATCCCACATGCGAGGATGAGATATATCACGTATTGAGAGTTCTTGAGTAGTGTGACTAGTTTTCCATGAGATTCAGATTCCTTTTCTATAACCCAGAGAGGTCAAGCAAAGTAGAATTTTCACTCGAGAATTTCCATTCACCTCTCTAGTTATATTAGTTCTACTATCAGTTATCCATATGATTGAGATGAGCAGACATTGACCTAAACACACGCTACAGACTAGATGTAGATTTCGTAGCTCCACACAGAGTATGTTTTCATACTCCTTGAGATACGTTGTGCATGTATAGGTGTTCTCGTCTCCACTCCGTCACAAAGAGCTCCCTTCAGTAGCAGTTAGTGTTTGTATAAATAGTCAACAGAGCCATAGTATGAAGTAGAGTTGTAGCAGCTATCCTTGTTCTCTTCTAATATAGAGTGAGATACTTGACTCAGGACCATGTCATCTAGGACTCTGTGAGTGGTTGAGCCGTGCAGCACATTAGCCTACATACCTGTACCTAACAGGAGACTCATAGCACACCTAAAGATGGTGTAACTATAGCTAGTGAGGATGTATATGATTGTTGAAGCAGTAGAGGATACAACTAATGTATATCCAGCTTCCAGGTTCTAGTTTTAGTAGAAAACCTTGAGTTAAAATTTGAGGATAAATTTTTTCTGAGGGAAGCTATAAATACCGTGACCCGAGTCAGGATTTTATAATTAGGATCAGTCGATTATACCATTATTTTTAGTCGAGTCAATTTCAGAACATGCGTACTGAGCAGAGGCTGGTCAGTCATGTCTACCCAAGTATAGAATAATAACGTCATGAATACAACAAAAAAGAACAAGTTATCAGAATATATGAGAGCATGCTAGTTATATATATATATAGTGGATTGTAGAATTAGTTTTAGGCCATTTTCCACATTAGACACTTTTCCCTAGCGGACCACCTTTTCTTACCACCAGCGACTTGTACCGTGGCTGACAATCGCCTTGGTGTTATATTTCCATCGTCGATGCCCTGCTACCACCCTTTCCCAGGCCCTCCTTGCCTAACCGACCAGTCCACCTAGCCGCCCCCTCTTCTCACTCTTTCTTGCCACAGTTGTGCGGAATTTTCCTCTGGTCAGTAGCCACAGGCCATGGTAACCCGGTTGCAAGGGCACTAGCTCTACCAACCCTGCCCCTAGCAGCAGTCATCTTGCTTCGGCAACGGTGGCCAATCGTAGCCCGTCATTGCATGACCAATGATTAGTTATAGAATTTTATCCGATTTTATTTGATAATGAATTGCTTTATGATCTTATTGCGATGCAAATGTTGTGATTGGAAATAGATGTTGGTTTAATTTTAAATTCATGTTAACCAATGATAGTAGTGAAATAGAGTTCAAATTTAAATGCATGTAAATAAATGTTGTCTTATATTGATTGATGATGAGTATAACATCCATGCATTATACTAGGCATTAGTATTTAGTCTTGTTGTGTAAGTACAAGGTAGGAGCTTGCCGCCTACGAGTGAGAACACTCTTAGAGTTTTTGCCAGGTCCGTTTAAGACTTGTTCCTTATTTTACATTCTATTCCATTGTATGTTTGTTTTATTACTTGCAGGACAATGAAGAGATCCCTTGAGTATGTTTTTGAAAACAAGATCCACCACAAGTTGCTTTTAAGCCTATTATATAAATCCCTATACCATAGCATCATATATATATATATATACATATATATACACAATTTTATCATATTTTAGTGAGAAAAGAGATGGGAAAATTGACTCGCGCATACCATGAGCGGGTGCACGTGGCAGTTAAAACAGGGTCTCGATTAGTGAGAGGGTTGTCCCATTCCCAAGGAATCCTAACAAATCTGTGTTGGAGTTCCTCACACATGAAGAATGTAGAGGTTTACGAGTACTGTTAAGTACAGCACACGTCTGGACTTGTGGTTCAAAGGGTACTAAAGGTGACTGCCGGAGAGTGCTCGACCTTCATGGTCAAGGCCAGAAGAATTATGGAGGAAATGAGAGGGGTTAGGATATACTGGTAGTCCCAGGACCAGGAAAATGAAATAAGAAAATGTCAAGAGAGGCATCAGTAGACCGGTCAGTTGGGGATACTATTGGTTCAACAGTCTGGTGGCTCCTCAATAGGTGCCCTTTAGAGAGTTCTAGTGAAGTATACAAATGTTTTCCTTCATATGAGAGTTAGCTCTCATAGCCAGTTTATTATAGTTATATTTGGAATAGTAACATTTGTTACTAACGTATTTTTGTAATATATGTAGGTGATGAGTATGAGTTGGATGTGCTAGCCTAGATGAAGGAGTAGTGATGTCTCTTGCACACACACGTCAGATGATAGCAACTTTAATATTTTCTTTATGATATTATGTTGAGAATGATGTGATGAAATGTAAAACATGATGATATGATGTAAAATGTGAATAGAATGCATAGGTTGGTTGAGACCAAAATGATGTATATAGTAGATTAGAATTCTTTGTGTATGCAAAATATCTGATATATATTTATATATTTGTACATTTTAATTTGATAGGGTGGCTCCTAATTGCACTTTTAAGGGAGACTCTGTGAGATCCCTCAACTTAGTCCCACACCTAATACCTACTGGGCAAAGATGTTATTCATAAATGGCAATGGACTATAGATCTTTAACTTGGTTCACCACTTGTGAATAAATGATTTAGGCCCATTACGTTGCACATTGGTCTGAGTCGTTACAAATGGTATCAGAGCAACCTGGTTCTGTGTTAGAGGGTGGGCTAGACTATGGACATTGGCTAAAGCTGCCAAAGAAGGACGTGTACTGAGGCTAGCAATGGAGGCCGTGTGTAGAAATTTTGGGGACAAAATTACTTAAGGTGGGTGGATTATGAGATCCCTCAACTTAGTCCACATCTAATACCTACTAGGCAAAGATCCTGTTTATAAGTGGGAATGGACTATATATCTTTAACTTTGATAACCACTTCTAAAGAGATGACTTAGACCCATTATGTTGCACCTTGGGTCGGGTCGTTACAGTCTCTGTCCAATTTATTTTTGAATTTTTATTGATTTTATTGCAATTGTTGTTGGGGTATAAATTGGTTTTTCATTTTATCAATATACTAGCATGTTAGGGTTCTATGCATTCATCTATGCATAATGATTCATATATTCATCTTAAGACACAAAGAGTAGATCCACACGAGTTGTGTTTGGGTTAGCTAACCTAATTGGGACCCAAGACATGCTCGCTTGGTTCGCGAGTGTGAACTAGATTTGGAGTGTCAAATAACTCTGTAAAACCCCAGAAAAAATAATTATATTATTTTATTTAGGGTTTTGTAAATCTTAGAAGAAACCATAAATAATATTTAAATAAATAAATTTGTAAAAATCAATATCATAAGTTATTAAATATAACCCATCGTATTCACTTAATAGTAAGTTTTTGACTTTTCGTTCACATTAATGATATAGTTATGATTGATTACGTTCTTTTCTATAAAATTTACTTTATTGACTTCTTGAATTCTACACATATTCTTTTATATAAAGAAGATTCTGTTGATGGCAAATAAAACTTCTATTTGATAGTTTGTGAGCACATTTGGCTCAGAAAGGGAAGACTTTAGAGAATTTACTTATCTTAGGATCACATGTCGTAGTTGCAGGGTGCCTTAACAAAATTTTAAGTTCATATAATTATCCGAAATGTTATATATTCCTATGTGGGAGCCTTGGTCGACATGAACCCACATTTGATGACCATGCGCCGCATGTAACCGGGGTCAAAGAATTTACTCAGTTCGACACAACGAAGTACCCTTAAAATTCTTTAGGGATTAAATATCTGCTCTCATGCCAAAAGGAGTAATAGGGTGCAGTGGCACAAGATGACTCATTATGTACTTGTGATACCGAGAGGGTGAGTCAATGGTAAATATTGGTAGTTACAGGCCGTGGGCCACATAACGTGTGTGCGCATACATGGGATTGTAGATGGAATAAGAGCTCAGCATAGCCTCATAATTACTAAAAGACTAAAATTCAGATGTTATGGAATATATTAAATTGTTTCTTATAATTATATGACATAGTGTTTTCATCACTAATGCGGAATTGTCTCCGTAAGTGAGCAATATGGAAGGATGGGTAAAGTTGGCACAGCTGGAGAACTCTGTTATTAGACTATTAGTATTTTTTCTTATATGTTGTTATACTTCTAGATCATTTACATGGCAGTGGGATTTTGGTTCGGTTCATGGGGCTTAAATTATTCCGAGCAATTGTTATATAAAATTTTATGTCATGAGTTTATCTAAAATCTTGAAAATTAATAGAAAATTAATTTATTAGACAGCTTGTTTCATATAGTAACACTTAGCTCGTTGCTCGAAACGGGTGGATCATTACAAACTCTCTCGTTTTAGCACTATGGCTTTGCTTCAAACCCGATTTTCCTTAGCACTTTGATTTTAGATCCAATTTTTATCAAATAAAATCAGTGTTTTCGTGCTATTTAAGCATAAAAACATGTACCATAGTAGGTTTTTAATATATGATAATATACCTTACTGTCATATGACTTTAATTAAGAAGAAAAACTGTATGTTAGGCATGTTCTTAATTTCAACTTGATACAAGTCACTTATGGATCATTATTCATATGAACTACTTGTGAATCCTATTTACAGAAAGTTTAAACACCATATTACATCTTCATTCAAAGATAATTGATGCATCATACAACCAATCACATGCATTGAAAATGGAAGAAAACATGTATACAACCTGAAATAATACATACTACATAATTATGGATTATGAACATGATGCATGAACTTACATGATTAATTTGTTTCGTTTAGATTACTAACCTTTTCTTTGATAGAAAAGCCTAAACCCTCACTTCAAATACTCAATCTTGATGAAAAGGCCATGTAGAAGGAGGTGGGGCATCATTGAAGGAAGAGGGAGGAGAGGATAGGCGATCTACGGTAGAAAAATAAGATTGGACACCCTCCTTTAACCCTTAGATACTTCTTTCCTTTTTCAATATTCCTTAGATGTTCTCCAACTAAACTAAAACAACAATTCTACCACTAATTTTCCTACGCAGGTCATAAGAGGGTAGTGGGTAGACATGGATGAATTTGTCCCTAACCATTGACCGAAATTGGTTGTTGAGTCTAATTAAGATCTTTGGCTACCCGAACATATTTGGCTTCACTTAAATCATCCTCTTCATTCAAAGTAAGTATTTAGCCTCCTAAATTACTGATTTTCATAACGAACATCCTTTTGGCAATATAAATTTGATTCACATGCGATCATGTCCAGTTTGTTATCCATAACTTTTACCTTAATCAATTTAATTATTTTTAGGAATTTTACTTGACTGATTATCCCCATACTTAATATAGTGTTGGATATCAATTCTACGTATCTAATATTATTCAACACTAAATATACAAATAAACATTTTTAAGGGCTAAAAATAAAGTGTTTATTATTGACGTTCTCAAAAGATGGATACTAGATCCAGATGACATCAGGAATCTAACAAGCATATCATGATGGCCACTTCACCACTTCCTCCCCCTTCCACTAGTTCATGCCCATCCCGACCGAATTTTGGCTTCTCTTTGCCAAACAGAGGCCTCGATATGACGAGGAATAAGATATAGCTACAGTGGCATCAACAAAGCAAAGGAGTTCAACTTGTATTAGAATATTGGGCATGGATAAAAGGTTAGTGAGGAAGTGTCTTTTAGAGAGATAATGATTCCTTTGGGTTTCACCAGTATGATTAGGTTCTCACCTTGAACCGTAGGGTTAAGCCTTACCCAGAGTATAGAGGTACCTTCATGGTACTAATTAGGGTTTACAATATAGGTAGGTGTTTGCAGACCGATCCTACGATGACAATTTTGTCCCTGCTCGTGAGCAATATAGATAGGGACTTCAAACAGAATAAACCATGCTAATCAAATAGAGTGATACCAGTGGATGTTCATCTTGATTGATAGCCTTGTTTTAGAGTCTACCATAGCGATAGTAGTCATGTGAGTCAAGATTAGTGCTATAAATCAGTAGGGGACGGCAGGTCACACACCACTAAACAAAGGATGAGACACTTGTCGTACCTCACTATGAGTCCCGATAGACTTGAGGGGAGACAATGGTTCTTTGGGTTGTTTAGACCCCGCCTATTTAGAAATACGTAACTAGCACGGTAGTGAGAAACACATGCTTACTATTAGCTGATTGAACTAGAGGCACTTAGGAGCCATTTCTGAGATTCGTTATTGATTGATTGTTCTATAGACTGATCACCTGTGGCATAGTAAATCAGGGTGATCTTATAGACAAGTCCATAGACTTACCAATATTTTGGCCACCCAATACACTACACAAGGATTCCATCTCCCTTGTCATTTGCATGATGCCTTGACCTTACCATAGATTAGAACGACATACCTTTGTAGTGGGCTTTTCTTAAGCCTGGTGGATTTCTCCAATTTACCTGATGTCAGATCCCACATGCGAGGATGAGATATATCACGTATTGAGAGTTCTTGAGTAGTGTGACTAGTTTTTCATGAGATTCAGCTTCCTTTTCTATAACCCAGAGATGTAAATCAAAGTAGAGTTTTCACTCAAGAGTTTCCATTCACCCCTCTAGGTATATTAGTTCTACTATCAGTTATCTAGATGATTGAGATGAGCAAACATTGACCTAAACACACACTACAAACTAGATGTAGATTTCGTAGCTCCACACAGAGTATGTTGTCATACTCTTTGAGATACGTTGTGCATGTATAGGTGTTTTCGTCTCCACTCCATCCCAAAGAGTTCCCTTCAGTAGTAGTTAGTGTTTGTATAAATAGTCAACAGAGTCATAGTATGAAGTAGAGTTGTAGTAGCTATCCTTGTTCCCTTCTAAAATAGAGTGAGATACTTGACTCAGTGAGCCATGCAGCTCATTAGCCTCTACACCCTTATCTAACAGGAGACTCATAGCACACCTTAGGATGACTGTAGGGACTAGGATAGAGTTTCTTGAGAGGCATGGGTAAATGTTAGTAGGTAGGTCTTGCCCTCAATGTAGTCTTCCCAGATAGAACTCAGATTAGCACCTTGCAATACTGTAGAGTATCTACTTGACCAACCCAATAGGCCCTTAGGGGTGACCGAGAATTTTCTGTAGAGTTAGCAATAGGGATTAGAACCAAGGAGAAGGATGATGGAATTGTCAGAATAGGCACAAACAATTTAGAATCGGGAAGGTTTGATATTGACAACATCACTAGCAGAACTCGTCATGCTGGCACCACTACAGCCAGTGAGGATACAACTATTGAAGAGGATACAACTAATGAATATGACTATTGAAGTAGTAGAGGATACAACTAATGTATATCCAGCTTCTAGGTTCTAGTTTCAGTAGAACCTACTTGAGTTAAAATTTCTAGGTCGAAATGTTTATAAGGGGGAAGCTTATAAAACTAGTGACCCGAGCCAGGGTTTTATATTTAGAACCAGTCAGTTCAACCGTTATTTTCAATTGAGTCAATTTTGGAACATGCATGCTGAGCCAAGGCTGGTTGGTCATGTCTGCCCAAGTATATGGTAATAACGTCGTAAATATAGTAGAAAAGAACGAGTTATCAGAATATATGAGAGCATGACAATATATGTATATAAATAGAATTAGTTTTGGGCCGTTTTTCGTGTTAGGACATGTTATTTACTAGCTTTGGGTGGGTTAATCGGTTTAGAGCATGTTATTCAAGTTAGAACTTGATTATTTTATTGTATTTCATTTTATATTTTTTGGCATGTATTTCGTAATATTGACTCGAGTCAAGTTTTTCATTACGGGACTGCCCCCAACCCTATTTTATCTTCCCCGATGACCGATTCACCCCCGTCCCTTGTTGTATCACCCCACTGACGACTGCCACTGGCTGCTTATAGCCACCGCCGTCATCCCGACCCCCTCATCACCTCGCCACCACTCTCCCAACCCAACTACCTTATCCTTTTCTCCCTCCCTGTCCCACATGATCCTCACCTGAGCTAGCCATGACCTTGTTGCTGCCGCCGCTCGGTCACCTACTTCAGTGACAGGCTTCGGCCACCCTCCCCCACTCTTCCCTCGAGATTCCCGATATATTCCCAGCCTCATCCACCTCAAGCACGGCGAGTTTGGAAACGAAGCCGCTGCTACAAGGTTGTTGCCGCCGGGACCAGTGCTGCCGCAGTCCGTTGTGTACCGCCGTCATCCTCCTCATCCCCTCCTCGTGCCCTAGATGACCTCAATTGCAGCATACCCCTCCCTAATCAAAAACCCTTCTTTTGGTACCCTTTTCTGTAGCTGACCTCCTTTCTTGCTGGCGGCAACTAGCGTCGTGGCCGACGATCGCCTTGGCAATATATTTCTGTCATCAATGCCCTACTACCACCCTTGCCCAAGTTCTCATTGCCTAGCCAATCACTCCACCTAGCCACCCCCTTTTCTCACACTTTCTTGCCACAGTTGTGCGAAATTTTCCTCTAGATAGCAACCGCCGGTCATGGTAACCTGGCTACGAGGGTACTAGCTTCACCATCCTAGCCCCCAGCCGCCGTCATCTTGCTTCGGTAAGGGTTGACAATAGTGGCCCGTCACCGTATGACTGACGATTAGGTATAGAATTTTATCCAATTTTATTTGATAATGAATTGCTTTATGATCTTATTGTGATGTAAAGGGTGTGATTGTAAATAAATGTTGGTTTAAATTTAAATTCATGTTAACCAATGATAGTAGTGAATTAGGGTTTAAATTTAAATGCATGTAAATAAATGTTGTCATGTATGGATTGATGAGGAGTGTAGCATTCATGTATTATACTGGGCGTTAGTGTTTAGTCTTGTTGTGTAGGTACGAAGTAGGAGCTCACTGCTTAGGCGCGAGAATACGCTCAGAGCTTCTGCCAAGTCCGTTTATGACTCGTTCCTTATTTTACATTCTAGTTCATTATATGTTTGTTTTATTACGTGTAGGACATGTTAAGTGTCATTTTATCAGATCCCACTTAACCCAGGTCATTTAGTCAACCAGTTTTCTTGTTTAATAACCCTCGAGGATGAGATCCCTTGAGTATGTTTATGAAAACAAAAACCACCACAAGTTACCTTAAGGCCTATTATATATAATTTTATCATATTTCAGTGAGACTAGAGACGGAAAAACTAACTCGCACATACCATGAGCGGGTGTACATGCTAGTCAAAGCAGGGTTTTGATTAGTAAGCGGGTTGTTCCATTCCCTAGAGATCCTAACAACTTTGCGTTTGAGTTTCACACACTTGGAGAACATAGAGGTTTACGGGTATTGTTAAGTACAGTGCACGCCCAAACTTGTGGTTCAAAGGGTACTAAAGACTGCCTGAGAGTACTCAGCCTTCATGCTTAAGGCTAAGAGAATTATAGAGGAAAGGAGAGGGCTTAGGATATACTAGTAGTCCCAAAGGACCAGGAAAATAAAATGAGAAAATGTCGAGAGAGGCATCAATAGACCGGTCAGTTCGGGATGCTACTGGGTCAATAGCCTGTCGGCTCCTCAGTAAGTACCCTTTAAACAATTCTGGTGAAGTATACGAATGTTTTTCTTCATATAAGAGTTAGCTCTTATAGCCAGTTTGTTAAAGTTATATTTTAAACTAATAACATTTGTTACAGACGTGTTTTTATAATATATGTAGGTGATGAGTATGAGTTGGATGTAGTAGCCTAGATAGAGGAGCAGTGATGTCTCTTGCACACACACGTTAGATGATAGCAACTTTAATATTTTGTTTATGATATTATGTTAAGAATGATGTGATGAAATGCAAAACATGATGATATGATATGAAATGAAATATGAATAGAATGCACAGGTTGGTCGAGACTTAAGATTTTGAATAATATATACAGTAGATTAGAATTTTGTGTGAATGCAAAATATCTAGCATATATTTATATATTTGTATATGTTGATTTGATAGTGTGGCCCCTAATTGCACTTTTAGGGGAGACTCTGTCTAATTTATTTTGGAATTTTAATTAATTTTATTGTAATTGTTGTTGGAGTGTAAATTGGTTTTTCATTTCATCTATATAGTAGCATGTTAGGGTCCTGTACATTCATCCATGGATAACAAATCGTATATTTATCTTAAGACACCAAAAGTAGATCCACATGAGTTGTGTTCAGGTTAACCAACCTAACCAAGACTCATAACATGTTGGGTTGGTTTGTGAATATGAACTAAATTTGGGGTGTCATAGTAACTCTCTCATTTTATCGCTATGGCTTTGCTTCAAACCTGATTTTCCTTAGCACTTTGATTTTAGACCCAATTTTTATCAAATAAAATCAGTGTTTTCGTGCTGTTTGAGCATAAAAGCATGTACCATAGTAGGTTTTTAATATTTGATAATTTACCTTACTTTCTTATGATTTTAATTAGGAAGAAACTACATGTAAGTCATGTACTTAATTTAAACTTGTAACAAATCAATCATGGATCATTATTCATATGAACTACTTGTGAATCCTATTTACAGAAAGTTTAAACACTTACATCTTCACACGAAATTAATTGATGCATGGTACGACCCATCACATGCATTGAACATTGAAGAAAACATGTATACAACTTAAAATAATATTACTACATAATTATGAAATATAAGCATGATGCATAAACCTACATGATTAATTTGTTTTAGTTTATATTACTAACCTTTTCTTTGATCAAAAAGCCTAAAACCTCACTCCAAATACTCAACCAAATGCTCTAATCTTGATGAAAAGGTCGTGTACAAGGAGGGGGGGCACCATTGAAGGAAGAGGGAGGAGAGGATAGGCAATCTACGGTATAAAAATAAGTACTTAGCCTCCTAAATTACTGATTTTCATAACGAACATCCTGTTGGCTATATAAATTTGATCACATATGATTGTGTCTAGCTTGTTCTCTATAATTTTTACCTTATCTAATTTAATTATTTTTAGGAATTTTACTTGACTGATTATCCCCATACTTAATATTGTGTTGGATATCAATTCCACAAGACTGTACTTCATATAAACAACCACGTAAACTAAAAATTCTACGTATCTAATATTAGTCAACACTAAATATACAAATAAAAATTTTTATGGGCTAAAAAGTTTATTATTGTTCTCAAAAGACTTAAGTGTTGAAAATAATGTCTAGATAATAATGGTAAAAATATTAATTATTACAAAACTTTTTGCAGAAAATTCGTGTGTATACAAATAGATACATTATATCACAAATCTATGTACTAGTTTTATAAAAGTAGATGAAATTCTCTCTAAGAGTTAAAAGAGCGAAGAGGAAGATAAATTGTGAATAGTCAATTTTTTCGCCATCTCTCTAAGAATCATGATTGATTTGCGGATTGACGAGGCATCACCTAGATACATGAATTCTATTTTGCTACGTGAGATTAAATAACTTGGAGTATGTCTGATTTATTATATATTGATTTATGTATAATTATGATGGCAAAATAAAGCAGTAATACTAATACACATTCTACAAATTTTGTATGCTAACAATGGGATTTTTGTGCCAAATTTAGGTTGCTCAAAAACATTGCTAATTCCTAATCTTAATTATTGGAGTCCTCTAAGTGGGTGCATAATTGGAACAATATTTTGTTTCGATTAATAAAGTTTATGTTTCAACATATAGACCAACACATATGGATGAAATTTGTTTTTGGATCATGTGGTGAATATTTTTTATCGTTGATCATTTGATTTTTACATTTTTGAGATATCATCAAATTATAAACATGATACAAATAAGAAAATAAAATTATCTGTAAGTGAATTTTGTAGACTTTAAATATATGGCAGTCGTCGCAACACCCGGGCCTAGTTATAATTGACTCACTCCAAAGAAGATTTTTTGAGGAGGTCGAGTGCCATACTAGCAGTGGGAAGAGCAGGAATGGCCCCCTTCTTAGTTGTGGTTAATGCGCCACATGCACTAGCAAATAGCACGGCCTCTCTTAGCTTCTGCTCATCCTGATTTTCAAAAAAGAAAATATTGTAACTTTCGCGTATATCTCATTATCTAACTCTTCAATTCTTATTATAAAAAAACAGTAACCAATTGAGTCTTAGTCATAGTTTAAAAACTCAAAATTTAAACTTGACTCAATGTATCATGAAATAGAGTCAACTCTGGAGTCCAATCTAAAATCATTTATATCAAATTTATTATTATATAAGTGAAAAGTTATATGAAGTTAGTATAAATACTCTTTTGACACTTAAAATTTATAAGTATATGATTTAATTTACTTAAAAATATTGATTTAGCTAATTCAAAAGGAAATTAATATGGTTTGATAATATTTATAACATGACTTGGAGAGTTTTTGAAATCAAAAAAAGGTTTTAAAACTATGGTTTTAATTAAATTGGGGAAATTCAGCTAATTAAATCAAATATATCAAAATTAAGATAATAAATTAGACTATTATAATCTAATAGAGGCCGCATATAGTGCTGCATCTTGAGTTGCTTAATAAATAAAAAAGGCACAAAATTGAGCTCTGATAAAAAATTATACATTCAACCAATCAATATACACAAAAGTCTATTTTATTGAGAATTTTTCTCTAAAATTGGAAGTTATCTCTAGCATAGCGCAACATCCGGACTTGTATTATATAACAAGAGAGAATTACTTTAAAAGAATCTTTTATCGACATTTCTTTTCTTGACTCGTAAATATCCACTTGCACGCACCAACAAAATTAGATAAAAAATAAGGATGATATGAAAAATTAGGCTAATAATGTTTCCTAGTGATGAATAATTGAAAACCCTAGTGAATTTTCTTCGTTATTTCTACCACATGTAATAGAAAACTAATTATAACTTCCAATACATATCTCCCTTCATATCAGCGAGATTAATATTAATTTCATCACTAAGAAACATTATTAGCTGAAGTAATAATGTGCTTACAAGTAAGAAATATGTATGTTCCACTCTTAATTTTATCTCTAAAATCAGAAAAAATCTCTAACATAGACCGCATATAGCACAGCATCATGACAAATAGTCAATACTAAACAAGGGAGATCTACTCTTATTAATTATAAGAGAACCCAATACTTGCCTGAGATTAAAAGTAAGAAAATTAGCTAATAAAAATATAAGAAAATTTTTTTAAATGTAATTAAAAAATAAAATAATTATAGTTTATATTTTGATTCAAATAAGATATATTTTTAAAGTCGGTTATGGTGTATATATAATATATTAAATTATTACAATATATCTCGTTATTCAATGTGAATTTTTGTATAATATTAAGAGACGTCTTGCCTAGTTTATATAAAAAATATTGTACCTAAATTATATTTTTAACTCGTCAATGGATGTACCAAGAGAATCAGATGGAAAAAAGTAATGGTATAATATGTTCACCGGCAAGAAACATGTTCTCCTTGACCTTTAGTGGAGGAAAAACTAAAAAGTAGTAATGAACCTGATAAAGTAGCGTGTCGTTGGCTAAAGAAAAAAGCAAAGCACCAACAAAAGCGTCTCCTGCGCCTGTAGTGTCCACACGCGGAGACAACATAAATCCTTTCACGCTTCCTCTTAAATCCTGAAAAAAAATTTTGAATTTGAAGTAAAAAAAAAAAGAATTTGAATTTTAAAATTTGCCTCCAACTTCGTAACTAACTCTAACAACGAACAATTATACCATATCATATAATTTACTATGTTTGCCACCATCGAGTTTCAAACTAAGTTTTAATTTGATTAGGGAGTAAACCTTGGTGAAATATCTGCATCCCTTGTTGCCATCGGTGACGAGCAGCAGCTTCAACCCATCAAACCACAAATTAGACATGACTACATCATCATCGTAGGGGTCCTTCTCTATCAAGAATTCCACTTCGTCACAGCTAACCTGCTTATTATACATGAAAAGCTTGTGATTAGTTTACCACAAATCTCTACTAATTTAGTTTATTAGCCCTTAGTCAATGAGATTTTGGATCAGGTATGACTATGCCATTTTTTATCTCGCTGGTTGTTAGCCGAGATAATAATTGCATATATAACAGCAATAAAACTATATTTTAAAATCTCTGGATTCGGTGTCGGTTTGCCTAAAAGCAAGAGACAACTCCGAGTTAGGTCCAAGTCATTTATAGAATTATTTTTAATTCAATGAATAAAATTTTTTAATTAAATTCTGAGATATTATTATTTTTTACACTAGCTTAAAATTGATAGATATATGATGTATATTATATTGAAATATTGATTATTTAAATTAAAAAATAATATATTTTAACTTGAGTAATCGATCATAAAATCTGTCTGTAAGAACTACCCATGGAGTTTGGCTCTGAAGTTATCAAGTAGAGTCGATTTAGGTAGTTTTAAGTCAAAAAGAAGTTTTAAAAGTATGATGGTGATTATGATGATGATGATAAATAGTAATAATAATAATAATAATAATAACAACAACAACAACTACAAGGTCAATAAAAATAATAATCACTACAAAAAGATGAATTTTTTCATATCTTCTCCACACTAATTTTCAGGGTATAGAATAACTTAAAATTGGTTTTTGTATTTGGAGATAATGAAAGGCAAATATGTGTTAATTTTCCCCTTTTTTCCATGCAAAAAACCGTTTTTCAATGTTAAAACATTAAAAAAAGTGTGGTAGGGAAAATTCTAGTGGAAATATTGTTTTTACACTTTTTGGGGTGAAAAAAGTTCAAACATTAATACATTCTCACTTTAAAAACCTCTATATATATATTAAAAAAAGTAGAGTTTTTCTCTGATATAAAAATTGGCCTAAAGATGTGGCACTATTTTTTAAAGTGTAAAGGAGAAACCGTTTTTTTAGTGAATAATAATAATGTAAAAATATAATGATAATTGGAGTGAATTGGAATATTTGGTAAAAAAACTCGAGTCTTAATTGGTCTATGTATACCTTGATGAAGTGGACTTGGTTCCAAATGCTCATAATTCTTTGTCGGGCAATAGCCGAGGATGACCACAGAGGCGGACGGACGTTGGGATCGTAGGAGAGGAGAATGCCAGCAGCTCTGGCAGCCTTTATCGCCGCCAAATGGGCTCCTCGACAGGGCTCCGAAATGAGACTGACGGAGCCGAAGTGGAGGATGGTAGCTTTTCTGATGAAGTCAAAGTCGAGCTCTGACTCCCTGAGTAGCATGTCTGCACTGGGGTGGCGGTAGAACATGAATTCTCTCTCTCCATCCTCCTTGAGCGTCACAAATGACAACGCCGTCCTTGCCTCTTTGTCGAATCGGACACCTTGTCTGTTTACGCCATTCTCCTCCAAAATTTCATCCAACATTCGCCCAAATTCGTCTTCTCCCAACTGCACTCACATTACTGAGGGGTGTCACCAACTAGGAATTGAAACTTATACAAATAAGTTCAATTATAAAAAAAAAAATGTAATCACATTACCACAAATATTTTGAGATTAAATATTAAAGAATATCGTTCCATATGGGCTTTATGCACTGTTGCACGAATCGGCTCGATTTAAATCGGATCGGTGCGATGCCGATCCGATTTCGGGGCCGACTCGGTCGGCCCCGAATCGGCATCGGAATCGGCCGAGTTCGGCCGATTCCGACCGATTTAACTCGGAATCGGAATCGGCCGATTTAAATCGGAATCGGTTTTTTAATAAAATTACTAAAATACCCTAGCTATGATTTTTATTAAATTATTTAAGCATGGGTAAAATGGTAATTTAGATTTTAAAAACCTAAAATCAAACCCGCTCCCCCGCCGCGCCTGCCGCCGCTCGTCCGCCCGCCGCCGTGCTCCCCGACTCCGGGCTTGCCGCCGACCGGGCTACCGACCTCGCCGCCGACCTCGCCGCCGACCTCGCAACGTCGCCGCCGAAGTGTGGCCGGACCGAATCGGGCTGTGACGCACGAATCGCCGCGACTCGCCGCCGACTCGCCGCCGCTCCGGGCCACCTCGCCGCCGGCTGCTGGCCGCTGACTGATCGTCCGACCGGGCCGGCGGCGGCGGCGGGGGTAAAGAGTGGCATTCTCGTAATTAAAGTTGACTCGAGTCTAACTCGAGTCAAAAATAATAATTAATTCTAAATAATTTAAAAATAATCTTAAAAAATATTTAAAAATATCAGAAACGATAATATACAGAATAATATCAAAATAACATCAATACCAAATTTTAATATATTTATATTATAAATTGTCAAATTATTATATATGACCGATTAAATTAATTTGGACCGATTCAACTGAACCGATTCTTGGCTGATTCAGACCGATTCCGATTCCGATTCCGATTCCGATTCCGATTCATGCAACCATGGCTTTATGTTTCAGGTGAAGTGGCAATCCAAGATATTGCATCAATTACATTGCAAAAATTGGAATCTTGGAAAGTGGAGACAAATACTAAATTGAACTTATTCATCGGCCAATTCAAACCAAGATAAGATTTTTTATCATATAGATTTAGGATAACTTATTAGGATGAAACTAAGGAAGACCTCACTTGGATAATTTTAGTTTTATGCATAAACTCTCGTTGATAAAGGCCTAATTTAAATTTTAACTAAGTTGGCCTCAAATGTTGAAACTTTGAGTTGCACTTAATTACTTGACTCAGCTTGGATGTGAAAAAATTGGATTTTTGACAAGATTAACTTTACTAATTGAAATAAGACTAAAGTGACAAAATGTTATAAAGATATAGTATCTCTAATTGAAATATAAATTTTAATATATGAATCCGGGAAAATCATTATCATTTTGAATATTAAATGTATCATATGTAATACTTATTTTCTATAGAATACATTAAAAATATATTCATTTTTTAGTAAATTTGACTATTTAAAAGTTTTCATAGATTTTATATATATATATAGAGAGAGAGAGAGAGAGAGACACACACACACACCCCAACCAAACTGAATTTGTACATATTATCTATCTGCCAATTTTTTTATTATATTTATTTTTTCATACTACAGAAGGAGGCAACTTTGTTTTTTTTTTGACAAAAGTAGGTCACGCATGCATGAATCATGGAAGTAGAAAGGACGAAAACATCATACTTTTCTAACACACAGGTTTTCCTCCATGCTCCATATGATAAAAATATATATACTCCATATGATAAAAATATATATATAACAACAATTATATGGAATACCTCGTACCTTACCAATGAAGGCAGAGTTGCCCCCAAGTCTGGCAATTGCAACAGCAACGTTGGCCGGAGCCCCGCCGGGAGCTTTGACAAATCCGGACGTCTTTCTTAGCGACTCTCCCGCAACTATGGGAACAAAATCGATGAGCATCTCCCCGAAGCATATGACCAGCGGCTTCTTGTTCGTTGTAACTGCCGGCAGGTAATTATCTCCTAATTAATCATTTTAGAATACCAATTTAAAACAATAACAATTACTCAAGCCACATTGTAAAGCACAATATTTCTTCTTGTGTTATTCAATCAAGAGAGTCCAATCCTTCATTTAAATGCAAAACTAATGAAAGAATAGGTTTTGGTGTAAGTAATGGATGAATTTTATTAGTCTAGCCACTTGTGATGATAAAGGGCTTATAATGTGATGGGTTAGGAAGTTAATGGCGGTGGTGCGAAGCATGTGAGCGTATAGGTATGTGGAAGTTAGATCTTGCACAGCATAAAACAAATCTCGCACAGCGCACCTCTGTGGATAGCATACAACCACCAATAGGATTTCCCCAAAATTTCTTAAATATAATACGAAAATATCGCCACACTAAAAACATGAGCCACTTTCTTGCTTTACCATTGGTGGCTAACTGACCATGGCGATCGAAATCTGAGTGCGGCCGAGGTGATTTGATATGTGAGTGTGTGGGAAATTGCCTAGTACAAAAATAGTCAAAGTCAAACTCAAGGCAAGATTGCAAAAAATATTACCGCCGTCTTCCGCCTCGGCATCGCTCACAACCTGCCATGAGGAAGAAGCTACATGCATGAAGTGTCTGATAAGCCATTTGAAGAAAAAGATTGGGATTAAGGTGGAGAGAATCCTTCTTAGGACTACACTCAATTCCAATCTCTGCTTCGCCATGTCAGCCATGTCGGCCAGGTGAACCACCAGCCACCAGCAGAGGATAGCACCCACCAACAACGTCAGTATCTTGCCGGAAGTTGTCAATCTCCGCCTTACGGCCGCGACGGTGGCCAGAATGAAGAGAAATAACCAGCGGAGGAGGTATACAAACACTGAGACTGCCACAATTCTCATTATAATCATAGTGGTATCCATTCTCTGGTAAATAATTTTTTGTTGAAAGGGGACAGGGATCACCAGTGCACAAGTACTGGTTATTTGCAAATCGGACCTTATATAAGGATATAATGCTGGTGGTGATAGCGATGGCTAAAGGTATAACTTTGAGCTTAAGATGCTTGTGAAGGAGGTCTTTCCTTTCCCTTCACAACAAGGGAAAGCTAGCCTAGCTCATACTTTAACTTGTTGCGGATTCCCGCCAATGCCCTCACGTCAAATCTTCTCTATGTTCTTGTAGGAATGCTAATCTTGCATGCTAATAGTCACTTCATATTCACTACAGAAAATTAATTACGTTTTACGAAGGTAAACACTAAAACGTTCCATTCCTAAGGCTGGAAGCTATGGTGAAGGCTCGTCCACACGATCTTAGAAGAAGAAGATTAATGCCCCATGTCAAACTGAGTGCTCGGAAGATCTTTGACCACGATGAGAATCCCAAAAGGGAGGATTTTGATAAGGTCGTTGTCTACAAAGAATATCTTGGATATGGAAGACCTCAATGAGCACCATGACGGCATTCTCGAGCTCATCCAAGCACAACTATGGGAACTGGCTTGATAACTACCTCAGAAACTAAGGGGTCGCTTCCTCAAATTCTAGATTTCTATGACAGCTTGAACAGGTGAATGAGAAGTACTACAACGCAAAAGTGGATGTGTGCCAGATTTCTATCTCTAGTCGAGCCACATTGCCAAAGTCCTTGGTGAGTAGGAAGATTGGGATAAGACCTACTTTGGCTACATCCAAACGGATTATTTATTTGAAGAGTTCATGGACGTGAATACCATGATCACCTCAAGAACTCAGTTCTTCAACTCCGTGAAAGTCAAGGATCTCACAAGATTGGCTTTCACCTTTGAAAAGTTCCCTCCACCACCATTCTACCATAAGTTGGCTATCTCAATGAGCTATCCACATTTGCCATTTACACTTTGTGGATGATCTGTTGGATTTTTGACGTATATATACAAGTATATAATTATATCATATGCTATTAATAAAGTTTGCGCCTAAATTAAATTGATCTATTAAAGTTAAGGTTAATGAGCTATTAATATTTAAGATAAATATGTGGAGATACCATATATTTAAGATGAGTATGGATAAATATGTGTAGATATTGTTTTCGTAATCTCTAATATATGATGGGTTAAATTGAAATTATGAAAGATAAAGATAAATACGGTTATACGAATAAATACGGTTATGGTCCCCGAATTCACACCGTAGTTTTTCTTTTCTGGTATCCCATCGTTCAGGAACTCTGGTTTTGGAGAACCGATGCAAATTTTGGAAGATCAAAACCTAAAGAAATGAAGAATCGTTTTGCTATTATTGATTCAGATACGCTTCCGTAATTAAATTTTATTTTCTTGATTATTTAATCTTATGAAAGGTTTTGTTGATGATGGTTTTATCATCTGAATAATTTAGTTAAAGTTAAAATTTTTATTCTACAAGTGGCATCAGAGCTTCTTCATATTAGATCATTGAGAATTAATTTGATTTGTATTTATTTATTTTTTAATGAGTTAATCATCCACTTTAATATCTTATTGAACAAAAGGGTAATATTGTTTATTCATTAATCAAATAATTTCGATCTTTCAGAAATATTTTTTTATTTATCACTTCTGTCTACGAGAACAAATTGATTTGGTCTTTACCTATTGGGAATAACCCTAAATTTTGCATTGTCAGTGGTTAAGGAAATTACAAGAAATTGTATATGGGATATTTGTTCTAAAATCAAGGTCCTCTTTTGGTAAAATAGCAAATGAGGACAATAAAGTTACAAAAGGCTATAATTTCAGAAATTTTTAAATAAAGATATTTTTATAACCTTTTTTAGTTTTATGTTATTTGGGATTATTAAATTCAAATTATGGTTCAGTTATGATTAATATTTTAAAATTTATTGAGGATTACAATATTTTGCCAAAGTAGCCTCTTTTGTAGAAATTAATTTATTTTAAAATATTAAGACGATTGTGGGTATATGATTCATGTGAATATTAATTAGCCCAAAAGATGGTTAATATTTGACAGAATTATATATTCATTTGCGGTAATAAATATGGGATAATTATTAAGTTTTCATGTAGATAATAAATCAGCCCAAAGGAAGGTTTATTATTTTACAGGATTTATTGTCTATATTTGATTATTGGACTGAGAGTACCACTTATAAATTAATATTTCTGTCCAAAGACTAAATATTTATGTTGTGCTAGGTATCTGCCGATAGGATTAAGTATTGTCTGAATTATTAATCTTATTATGGGTATGTTGTTTTGTTCTATAGATTCAGTTAATCAATCTGCTTATATTATTTCTGCCAACATCAATTCAGTTCTTATGCTTAAAGATAATTTTAAAGATTAGAAAGAGAACGTGATAATCGTTCTCAGGTGCATGGATCTTGACCTTGCATTAAGGACTGAACAACCTTCTTTTCTTACGGACAAAAGTTCCATTGAGGAAAAACAGGACATTGAGAAGTGGGAATGTTCAAATCGCATGAATCTTATGATCATGAAGCGTGGGATTCCGGAAACCTTCAGGGGGGATGTGTCTGAAAAGGTTACTACAGCTAGTGAGTTTCTTAAAGAAATTGAAAAGCGTTTTGTAAAAACGATAAGGCTGAAACAAGTACGCTTTTGTCGAACTTGATTTCAATGAAGTTTAAAGGCAAAACAAGCATAAAAGAGTACATCTTAGAGATGTTAAATATTGCTTCAAAACTAAAAGCAGTAAGGTTACAACTATCTGAAGATTTGCTTGTGCATTTAGTTTTAATTTCTCTTCCAGCACAATTCAGTCAAATCAATGTCAGTTACAACTGTCAAAGGGACAAATGGACTCTTAATGAGCTCATTTCTTGTTGTGTGCAAGAAGAAGAAAGGTTGAAGCAAGAACGGGCTAAAAGTACTCACTTGGCTAGTACCTATCAAGACAAAATAAGAAAAAAATTAGGCTTCTTGCTGTTTTTCTTTTGTGGTAAACCTAGACATATGAAGAAGGAATGCACTAAGTATCACACTTGGTGTGTAAATAAAGGTCCATTTCGTAATTTTGTTTGTTCTAAAGTTAATTTAGTTTCAGTTACAATACACACTTGGTGGCTAGATTCGGGTGATACTACTCACATAAGTGTGTCAATGTAATGTTGCCTGAGTTGCCGAAAGCCAAATGATGCTGAAAGATTCATCTATGTGGGTAATGACAACTCAGTTATAGTTGAGGCAATATGATTTTTAGATTATTAAAGACAAGATATTATTTGGATTTGAAAGAGACATATGTAGTACTGGCTTTTAGATGGAATTTGGTTTCTATTTCTATATTGGACAAATTTGGTTATTCTTGTTCATTTAGAAGTAATAAGTTTAGTCTTTTTCTAAATTCAAATATTGTGGGTACAGGTTCCTTGTCTTTTTATGATAATCTATATTTACTTGATACTATTGCATCTTTTAATGAAACTTTGCATGTGGGTTTAAGTGGTACGAAAAGAAAATTAACCAGTGAAAATTCTGCTTTATTCTGGCACAAGCATTTATGACACATTTCTAAACAAAGAATTGAACGACTTATGTTAGATGAAATTCTTGATTCTCTTAATTTATCAGATTTTCAAGTCTGTATGGAGTGCATTAAGGGAAAACAAACAAATATAAGGAAAGTAGGTGCCAATATATCTTCAAGCGTCTTAGAACTAATATATACGGATATTTGTGGGCCATTTTCTACGGCTTCTTGGAATGGTCAACAATATTTTATTACGTTCATAGACGATTATTCTCGTTATGGATACCTTTATCTCATTCATGAGAAGTCTCAAGCATTGGACGTGTTTAAGGCATATAAGGCTGAAGTTGAGAACCAACTTGACAAAACCATTAAGGCTATCAGATATGACCGTGGAGGTGAATACTATGGTAGATATGATGGATCAGGTGTACAATGTCCAGGACCATTTGCCAAATTCCTATAAGAGTGCGGAATCATCCCATAATACACAATGCCAGGTACTCCTAGCATGGATGGTATTGCTGAGAAACGAAACTGAACATTAAAAGACATAGTGAGAAGTATGATTGCTCATACTACTTTACTAGATTCACTCTGGGGTGAGGCACTAAAGAGAGCAGCATATCTTCTTAATAGAGTACCAACAAAGGCAACAATTAAGACCCCTTATGAATTATGGATTGGAAAAATCCAATATTAAGCATTTACGCATTTTGGGTTGTCCAGCTGAGGCAAGACCTTATAGGCCAAATGAAAGGAAACTAGACTTAAGAACAGTTAGCAGTTATTTTGTTGGGTACTCTAAACGGTCTAAAGGGTATAAGTTTTATGATCCCACAATAAGGTCATTCTTTGAGACAGGAAATGCCCAGTTCTTTGAGGATATTGAGTTTGGAGGGGGAAATGAAGTTAGAAACTTTGTCTTTGAAGAAGAATCTGATTCTCTTCCCATGATTGTTCTTGACAATAATCAGGATCAGGATTATATTCCTAATGTTGTTCAAGAAACAATATCAGAATTACAAAACAATGTCGAGAATCTCCCTAATCAAGTTATACCTGAAGAGCAAACTCAACAACCTCAAGAGCAAATGCCATTAAGGAGATCAAGAAAAGAAAAGAGAAATGCAATTTTAGATGATTATATCATCTTTCTCTAAGAACATGAGGATAACACTGGAATGGTGGAAGATGATCCAATCAACTTTCATCAAGCCATGAAGAGTTCTAATTCTCAAAAGTGGATTGATGCCATGAATGAAGAGATGAAGTCTATTAAAGCTAATGACGTTTGGGATCTTGTTCCATTGCCTGAAGGTGCGAAACCTATTAGTTGTAAATGGATATTTAAAACCAAGAGGGATTCGAAAGGTGATGTAGAAAGATATAAGGCTCGTCTTGTTGCAAAGGGCTTTACTCAAAAGGAAGACATCGATTATAATGAGACTTTCTCTCCAGTTTCATCGAAAGACTCAATCAGAATAATTATGGCATTAGTGGCATAGTTTGACCTTGAGTTACATCAGATGGATGTAAAGATTGCATTTCTAAATGGTGACATTGATGAAACAATTTATATGGTGCAACCAGAAAACTTTGTATCGGGAGATTCAAAAAATATGGTATGCAAATTAAAGAAATCTATCTATGGACTTAAGCAGGCTTCTCGTCAATGGTATCACAAATTTCAACAAGTGATTCTCTCGTTTGGTTTTGAGATGAATGTTATTGATGATTGTATATACCATAAGTTTAGTGGGAGTAAGTATGTTTTTTTGGTTTTATATGTTGATGATATATTGCTTGCTAGTAATTATATAAGTTTTTTGCACGAAACCAAGAGTTTTTTATCAAAGAAATTTGAAATGAAAGATCTTGGAAATGTGTCTTTTGTATTAGGAATTCAACTATATCGGGATCGCTCTCGATGTATACTTGGATTATCACAAAAGACCTATATAGAAAAGTGCTTAAGAGATTTGGCATGCAAGGTTGTAAACCAGGAGATACCCCTGTTTCTAAAGGAGACAAATTCAGTCTCAATCAATGCCTTTAAAATGGCATAGAAGGAAATGAAATGTAAAAGATTCCCTATGCTTCAGTAGTAGGAAATCTTATGTATGCTCAAGTATGTACGTATCCAGATATTACGTGTATTGTTGGAATGTTGGGCAGATATTTAAGTAATCCGGGATTGGATCACTGGATAGCAGCCAAAAGAGTCATAAGGTATCTTCAGAGAACAAAACATAAGATGCTTACCTATCAGAAGTCAGATCAACTTGAGATCATTGGGTATTCTGATTCTGATTTTAGTGGATGTCAAGCTATGTCTACCTGCATGTTGGAGGAGCTATTTCTTGGGAGAGTGCTAAGCAGACACTCATAGCTTCTTCCACCATGGCAGCTGAATTCATAGCTTCTTCTATATAAAGGAGAATTCTATTTATCGTAAATAAAACATCAACTTCCGAGTTTGTGAACATATTTAAAGGGAAGGCTTTAGAGAAGTTTCATTCATATTAGGATTGTGTGTCTTAGTTGAGGTTGCCTTATCACAATTTCAAGTCCGTATAATTACTCGAAATGTTAAATATTCTTATTTGGGAGTTTTATTTGGCCTGAGCCCACATTCGACCACCATGCACCGGGCACAACCGGGGTCAAAAAATTGATTTAGTCTGACACAGGGCAATACATTAAAAATTCTTAAAAGATTAAATACTTGCTCTCAGGCCGAAAGGGGTGACATGATACAATGGCGCATGACAACTTATTATACATTTGTGATACTGAGAGGGCGAGTCAATAGCAAACTTCAGTAACTACAGGGCGAGGACCACATAGTGTGTGTGTGTGTATAATGGGATTGTAGCTGGATGGGCGGCCACCCTCCGAGCATAATAAGAACTAGGCATAGGCTCATAATCATTAAAAGATTGAAATTCAGATGGTGTGGATTTATATTAACTTATTTCTTGTAATTATATGACTTAGTACTTTTATCACTAACACGGAATTACCTCCGTAGGTGTGAATGCGGAATGATAGGTACAGTCGGTACAGCTAAAGGACTCTGTTATTAGACTTTTGAATTTTTTTTCTTATTTGGTAATATACTTTTAGATTGTTTAATGGCAGTGGGATTTCGGTTCGGTTCATGGGGCTTAGATTATTCCGTGCATTTATTATATTAAATTTCATGTCATGGACTTATTTAAAATCTTGAAAATTAATAGGAAATTAATTTATGAGATACTTAGTTTTATATAGTAGCACTTGGCTCGTGGCTCAGAATGGGCGGAGTCGTTATATAGTCTCAAGTACCAAACATTTTACAACAAACCAAGAAGACCCAAAGAAGTTGATGTCTTAAGGAAGTTCGAAAACACCATCGGCGAGCCCTTTGATAGCCAAAAATAGGGCTTTAGATCAAGGAAGTGTTGTGGTAGACTTCGGCAAAGTGTTTGGCAGCCAAAGATAAACCCCAAGGCTGACATGGAGAACCTTGGCAGAGTCTCGAAAAATGTTTGGCTAACCAATCTTCCAGGTTGGAAGAAGAGGAGATGAAGTTGTGAAAGACTTTGCAATCGATAGTCACATCAGTTAATTACAATAGTTTTGGGAAGCACGGGTGGAGACTTCAGTAGATGTCTTCAGCAACTAAAGAAGGACCGATGACTGTGACAAGTTCAAATAGACAATCAGCAGACACTTTAGTTTTGGGAAGCTCAGGTAGAGACTTTGGCATACATAGTCAGCAATGGAAGAATAACCAAAGACTATGGCTAGTTGGAAAGGATTATAGACATACACTTTAGCAGGTTGTTTGAGAGCCAATCGTCACTTAAATTTTCTAATACTAGCTATTGGAATAAGCAAACTTTGGGGATTCAACTCCCAACATGATTGAATACCCATAAATAGGAGTTGGGGCGTGTTTTGAGATTTGACAAATTGAATGATATTGAACCCCTAAAACTCTCTTGGAAGTTTTGGAAGCTCAAGTTTGTGTTAGGATTGACTTCACTTAGTAGCTTGTATTCCTAGTGATTTGATTGTGTAAATCCCAAGAGAGGGTTGTGGTGAGGCTTGGATCAAGTGTATGAGCTTTACTTGTAAACTCCCAAGGTGTTGGTAGTACGCTTAGAAAAGGATCGTGCTTGGATTGAATACTCCCTTGGATCATCAAGGTGTGAGCATAGTATGGGAAGGTTAGCTTCAAGTGTCATTGCTCCTTGGGAGTGAGGAGCTGGTTGCAAGGATCCTTCGTACTTGTTGCATGAGAAAGAAGGTTTGTTGGAGATTCATATGATGTTAGGAGTGTAAGTTTCTTTGGCACTTGGTTGGTGTTTGTGAAGGAGTCCTTGTGATGGCTTATAAGTTGTACAAGTTGGTTGTCATTGTAAAGCTAAAAAGACCTCGTGAATCAAAGGGCTTGGTGCCCTAGAAGAGAGAATAGGAGTTCCAAGCCTCTTGAATAATCTCTTGTGTCTTCTATTTTCCCTTCTATTTGTGTGTTTCATTTCATCTGCAATCACTTTATTGCTCACTTCACTTTGTTGCCTTGTGTTTGACTTGTTCGCTTTAGAGAACTAAGTGATTCAACGGCAAGGTCACTTAGAAACTTATATAGTTTGATTGATTTGTTAAAGCAAGTATCTTTGTGAGTTTGAATTTGTGTTGCCTCATACACCAAACCTTTTTGGGTTGCTATTTGCTTTGATTATCTTTTATTTATGTTTATTTGTTTATATTCTTTGTGTCATATCATTTCCGCTAATTGTTCATTCTTGCAATCTTATAAGGTAGTATTGTAGGGGTCTAACTCGTTTGTTTAGTTAACATAGGATGCGACAAAAATTTTTGGGCGTTATTATGAAAACATTTTAGAATATATACAGAAATAATCCAGTCTCGGTTCACAATGAGGCTTCCCATGCATAGGAGAGAACTCATAATAGGTCAGAATGCCAAAGCATGGCAAGTGTAGATGGGACATATCAACTTCCTCTATATTCCACTTGTTATAATAGAATAAAACATCAAAACACACACATAAATAATGTTCGGGATATGGAAAATATTATAATCCCAAAAGGCAATAGGTAGTGGAGCTAGCTTTCTTAAAATAGCTTGAGCAATTTTCCACTAAGGTTATTAATCACTAGTAGAAAAACCACCTAGATGGCCCAGACTAAATGGGATTCAATAAAATGCCACCTAGCCCACACCTACGAATCACCATGACATGAACAAAAATGCTCATAAGAGCCAAGCAGAAAACAAGCTAATGTGATGTCGTTAGTAGGGCTGGTAATGGACGGACATGGACATGACTTAGGATTGTCCAGAACCATGCCCATTAATTAATAAAATCCCGTGTCCATCCAAGTTCACTTGAACATTTTTTACCAATGTCCATGTCTATCCATTATGGACAAACGGCTTAACGAATAGGCTAGCAAAAAATAAAATAAAGAAATATTTTTATAAATATACAATCATAGATTATTAATGTGTTTTAATACATCCATATTAACTTTATTCATGAGATTTTTATCCATATCAATGGCAAATATAGGCAAATCATCCAAAACGTGGAAGTGACACACGTGATTAGCAACAAATATAAGAAAATATTTAACATTTTTTTTATAAATTTATATTCTTTATTGATTATTAACGGCATAGACAATAGTGGGCACGGGATGCATATGTCCACCGCCATGTCAAATTATCATTCAAACAAAAAAATATGTCTATAACCATGACCATACTATACGACACTTTAAAAATGTCCATTAGCCTACCATACCACACACAATCTACTCAAATCTTATATGATGAGTGGATGCATGGATGTCCTAAACCTAGCATCACATAAACAAACATTAACTTCACCTCGAACAAGACCCCCTTAGTGAAGCAATCCTCAAACATGCTAAAACAACACATCACACATTACTGAAGAGATCATGTTTCCAAATTTTATTTACTTACCGAACGAATTTTAAATCTCCTGAAATTTTACATGTCGATAGAATACATCTCATAGATCAACCAACCACGTCACATTCCATTAACATTTACAGAGGTTTAGTTGGTCAAATAAATTCTCAAACTCAAAACATTTGTAGATACAGCACAGATTGCACAGCTGATAATTATGAATTTTATTGACAGCCTAAATGGTCTCCAAATTTCCTACAAATTTCCAGATTTAAACTGAACACCTAGATGAGTCTTCCTATTAGTTTCATGACACAACTCCCACGTTTTCCCCTCCAACTAAACTGCAAAACTCCTAGTACAGTCTGGAATTCTATATTCAGCCCTGTACATATTTTACTTCTAATTTTTGTTCAATGCGTAAATGACATCTAACTGAGTTGAAACCTTCCAGATTTTAAAGAAACATCTAGATGACTAAGCATGTTAAGTTTTGTGTTAAAACTCCTACATTTGATCCCTTAACTAAAATGTACAACCTAAGCTAGTGTTCTAGGTCTTCTGAAATGGTATGCATTAGGTCTAATCATAAAATTTGTTTAGGACATAACCATGTCTAGATAATCTAAACTTTTATGAGATCATCCTAGTCATCGAGATGAATAATGTGTAAAATTTATGCTAAAAAACTTATGTTTGGGCCATGAACTAAAAAGATCAAACATGCCTAACCGTCTGAAACTACTGAAACACTCCTGCACACCTCAAATATCTAAATTCTGTTTAGGATCTAAAATAAGTCCAAATGTTATGAAATTTAGAGAATTTGATTTTAAATTAGGGTTAATATTTCTGTGAATTCTCATGTCAAATTACCTTTGTTTGCCTCATCAATTAAATTTCCTAATATTACCCTGGAACCTGGAATACCATTTTACAGTCCTGCCCACTAAGCATTACCTAGTTGGTTCATCCCTGGATTGTAATTTAGCTTTAACATTGAAAACTTGTTCTCTACACTTAGATGACTTTTTCTAGAAAATTTCATGGAGAATTCAATCTGTAAGTTGGTTAATCAATTCACCAAATTTCGTTCTGAGCCTGGTTTAACAGAAAACTGCAATGAGAGGCTGTACATTTTAATTATAGTTCACCCCCGCAGATGGTGCCCAAATGAGATGAGGTTGTAGGGGTTTGGACTATACATCAAGGTGAATCTACTGTTGAAATATTTAGAGAAAGTCCCAACGCTAAGGCCTCCATCTAGGTTCGTCATTCCAATGTTTAGGCCTAGAAAATGTGCTGGACAGTACTAAACCTCTATAATGCTCACCATTCTAAGCTCTGACCCAACCAAACACCCAGAACTCGGTTGTTAACTTAAAATATAGCATTAACAAACCCTAGTGATCACTAAAAATACAATTGTTAGCATGGTTTTAGCATCAAATAGAGCTAGACACCACATTTATGCAAAACACTTTATAATCTATCTCAAATCACAAATATAATATGTTCTACACCATTTCTACGATGTCCAACATAAAATATACTAAGAAAACACTCTATAGTCATGCTATGTATCATGAAATCAGTGCTACAGCAAGGGGATTACATGAATGCATGAAAAACATGAAGAACAAGAGAGAATGGTGGAATACCCCAAGCGAAAGTGACAGATCTTAGCTCGGATGATGATTTGGAGCTTGGATATAACCTTGGGAGGCTATTTCTGAGCTTAGGAATGGGTAAGATCTGTAATAACTTGCCCTTTATCGCAAATAATTAATCCAAAAGATAGACTATTACTTGATAAAATAATGTAATTATAAAAATAATAAAAGTAGTATCAATATTGCACACGGAATATAATAGAACCGGATCTTGTCAATCTCGATATAATATACTAATAAAAAGTCGATAACAAAATAAAAATATATCGAAGTTTCATATACCAGATCAGCAACCTAACAAAAGTCTTCATATCTTATAGTCCTTATTACATAAAAATATAACACAAACTAATATAGAAATACATATAAATCCTAATGTTGATCATCCATCCATTTGCTTTCTAGATCTTCACCTGCTAACCTGCATACAAAGATAAACGTTGTCTGCTCAACACTAGGTAACCAGTACTGAGGCATTTATATATATTGTAACATTCCATTTTTCAGTCCGAGGGCAAACCGAATTGCGACATTGTAATTTGGAAAGTAATTCGTTGGATTACCATGTACAAACTTTATGGAAACGGATCTCAACTATCAAAGAGGCTTAAGATGGACACCTTACTGGGTTTTATATGATGCATGCTCAATCATACTAAATAGGAAAGGTCTTAACTTTAAGGGATCTCCTAGGGTTAGTACTCCAAGTTAGGGCAGAGGCAACAAGCCCAATATAGTTAAGAGATTGAGCTTGAAAGGATGCGGAAGTGTGATCTGGTTCTTATGCCTAGTTATAACCTTGAAGTTAGGTAATATTTATTATTATGTTAATGTTGAACTTGACTTGCGTAAGACATGGGTCCTGGGTACGTGTTCCACATACCCACAAACAGAAATTTAACACAAAGACATAAAGGCATCATCGATTGCAAGGCATCATATCCTAACACCCGGTCTTCATGTGACATGAAGTATAAGCTCCTCCGACCCACGTTACTCTAACACACATACTGCTGCAATCAAATAAGTTTAGCGTACCTAGTATGCTCCTCGTCATGTTCTAAGACTTTAAGGCATAAACACCAAACAAACGATTCTTAGAGTTCCCCAAAGTTAATACCCTCCACGATAATAGTAATAATAATATAATAATGCTAAGGCACACAATCACACTTAACACTTACAAATCTATCACAACAAGGTCTAGGGCACCATCCTAAATCATCGTACATAAATTTCATACCCTCCACGATAATAGTAGTACAACATGAAGTCTCATAGTTCAGTGAGAGTACATAAATCTCAATTACATAATAAATTTCCCCAAAATACATGTTGGTACACGACAAGTCATAGACAGGGTACCATCCCCCCCAATGAGCCGCTCTATCCATACACCTACATCATCCATTGTGTAACGACCCGGCCCAAAGTGCAACGTAATAGGCTAAGTCATTTCTTTAAAATGGATACCCCGAAAGTTAAAGATTTATAGTCCATTCCCACTTATAAACAGGATCTTCTCCTAGTAGGTATTAGATGTGGGACTAAGTTGAGGGATCTCACAATCCACCAACCTTAGGGAATTTCGTCCCCGAAATGCCTATTCTTGGCCCGTTGCTAGCCCCAACCCACGACCTTTCTGGCCCGTGACCGGCAGCCTAGCCAATGTTTCTAATCTAGCCCACCATCTAACATGGAACCAGGTTGGCTCTGATACCATTTGTAACGACCCGGCCCAAAGTGCAATGTAATGGGCTAAGTCATTTCTTTAAAATGGGTACCCCGAAAGTTAAAGATCTATAGTCCATTCCCACTTATAAATAGGATCTTCTCCCAGTAGGTATTAGATGTAGGACTAAGTTGAGGGATCTCACACATTGACTTGCATACCCACCTACAGAAATATAGGAATATGTTTACCAGTCCAAAATTAACTGCTCACATTCTCCATATATCACCCGCTACAATACTCAGGTAGCTTAGACGGGGTTGCATAGTGGCATAATTTTTGAAAATGTGTTATATATACAATACCCTACTTACATTGTACTACTTTGGGATGTAAGGAATACTAGTGCAATTCATACTTACATTGTCTAAATTTAGGGTTTAAACAAATGGGGCTTAATTGGACAATTTTTTGAACAAGTCAAACTGTGTCAAAATGGGATAAAATTTGACGGGTGGGCCTTGATACTCTAAGGATTGAGTGCAAATTTTATCAAGTGCTGGCCCATGGGCCAACACTGTGAACAAACCTCACTAAGGATGGGCTAAAGTGTAGAGAAAATGATCTTGGGCCGCACACCAAAATTACTAAGTGTTGTGCATGGGCTTGCAGACTCCAACGGAGCATGTACAAATAGGGAAAATTAACCAACACTATTGGCTTGAATCTTATGTAATTCCAAGCCAAAACTATAAGTATTTGAACTTGAGTGGAGTCGGGAAGGGAAGACATTGGCTAGGTCATTTCTTGAGCTGGCTTGACCAGATGGATTTGGGAAAATCATAACGCAAGTTCTACTATGTTAATGGCTCTAACATTTTAGAGGAATGTTTTTGGCACAAAAGTTAAGGTGGGGGTGAAATTTCATGAACTGTCACTACCAATAAGTTTTCTATTCGGATTTTACATCTGGAGCTAAAGAACTATTCACCCTAAATCCCTGCAAACTCCAGAAAATTGGATTAATAACCACCTATATAATTTTTAATTGTTACCAAATTTTACAGGTTTCCATTAGACTCTTAGTGAGTCCTTATGTAATTTTTAAAGATTTTATTAACATTATTAGTTAGGTTCAACACGCAGCACAATCTCAGAGCATGGCAAGGCATACATACATTACAGCAAACACACCAAAGGATTAAGGGTTTGTTCATGCCTTTAAAGAGGTTATATAAGCTTTGTATTTTTACAGGAGAAGTCCAACGCGTATGGTTACAAATGTGAAAAATATTAACAGAAAAAACAACCTACATTATCATTTAAAAATTGCGGACATAGGCAGTCAGGTGACAGTGACCATGAAAGCTGCCATCTTTTACCAAGTTCAACACGCCTATATGGTCATACATGCCATAAGTGATACAATAACGTCATTCAACTTGTAGATCTCTATTTTGTGAGTGCAACAAGATGAATATCATGCAAAAAAACCATATACATCCAAAGATATACATTTTCTACCAAAATAGTGCATTGATCTATGCAGCTAACATGCAAAAATTATATCTTTTTAAGTATCAATGCAAATGAGATGATTCCAAAGCATAATTACTCCTAACATATAGATGTATGTGAGAATAATTCAAGCAAAATAAAGCAAGTATGCATACACACATGAATAGAAGCATACAACAACGCAAAGAGGTAACAAGGAGAGACATTTACACAAAGGGGACCAAAGGAGAGGTCTCTTCGGGTTTAGGCCTACAACCTAGGGTCTAGCTTAGAGAGAGGTGGAGAAGAAGTGGAAAGGCAAGGGAGGAAGAGAGGGTCGAAAAGAATGGAGCCAAAAAGAGAAAAATGGAGGAGAATAGGTGAATTTATAGAAGAGTGAAACAGGGTTGCACGCCCAGCACAAGGGTGTTGGTCTTGCAAGCCAGACATGGAAAGCCAAAAACTAGGCATGTGGGCTGCTGAACGAAACCACGTGCCACCCAGGGTCAACTTCTGGGTACAAGGCCGCCCTCCTAGCTCCTTAATGCCAGAAGAAGAGGGAAAGATTTCAAATTTAGGTGCAAGGACGTTGTCACAGTGCCTTGGTGCCCATGTAGGAACCTAATCCCAAACTAGGCTGGCGCAAGGACACTACCAGTGCATAGTTTATATGCATCTAGGGTGCGCACCCGTATGGCTGTTGAACGACCTCAAAAACCATGCTGCAGGTCTCGAGGGGGCTATGATCAACCAAAAGGGTTTTAAACACATAGCCACCCTAGACTTCCAAGGGACACGGTTCTAAACATAATAGGTCTCGACTCAAATAAAATTGAAAACAAGAGTCAAGTTGGCGTAGTGTTCAATCGGGCGGTATCGAGCACCGAGGGAGACTAAAGTTATGGCTCATAGATACATACCATACATATGCATGTGGCAAAAAGGGTTGGGCATGCAACTTGATTCTGGTAGAGACCTAAGCAAAACTAAAATTGTCGGGTAGAAATCCCAAGTTTCACACATATACATATTGAGGAATGATAGGAAACTACGAATAAATTGAATAAACATCGATAAGATAAACAACAATATAAGAATTCACATTTCCATTTAATATAAATCTTATCTATGAACAAGTATAAATATGATTTAATCAATATTTACAATCAATCAACTATTAGATCAATTGACAACGTAATTTATTTAATTTCACATTAAATTAGAGTGTAACTACCCCTTAGTAGCCTATACTCTTCCATCATTTATACTTTCAAGAATTACTAACCTTTGTATTAGATTCATACCTTTAATCACGTTTTTGTGAGAAGTATTGCCCTTTGTAGTTATTAGACCCCACAAGTTATCTCATTACACACCGTTGTAGTGGGTTCTTACATTCATGTTTCATGAATTAAATTTCCTGATTTAATGACATTTACCACACACATCATTAACTCATTTTTTGTATAACAGTAAAACAAGAAAAAACAAATATTATTATTAACATTGTTCTTATGATATTATGTCACTCATCGGCCATGAGCAATTTTCAAGTTTGCATCTCAACTCTTGCATTTTGCATGATGATATCGGTTACACATGCCTCAAAATAAGCCCCCACAAATGATTATAAGTGCTCCAAGTGTATAGTAACCTTCCCAACTCCAGCACTAGCTAGTGTGGATACCCGAAGTTTTATCAGTATGACTTGTCAGTTCAATTGATCTCTTTTAATACTAGTTGAGCCTAGGCCCCGCCATTGCTCTGGTTTCTATTTTACTGAAAATATAATGACCCGCCATTTGACACAACATTGTGGGCCTAGCTGGCCAGGTATTACTCACAATTAAGCAAATATGTCTAACATTTTTTTTAACAAAAACATATATAAAGATCCTACAGTCTTAGACCGTTTCCCAGTAACCATACTTATTTCTCAAATAAATAAAAAAAGGAGTCCTCATATTTATTTTGCTCTATGCCCTGGTTGTCAATCACCTAATTTCGTATCTGCACACCTGCGGAGCAATTTCGCGTTAATGATTTCAACACTAAGTAGTATAATAGATAAAACAAATCAAGTACATTCCACTATTTCCTTATGTTTATTTTAATATGCGTTGCAGCGATTCCACTATACTCCAAAACAATGCGGAGGAGGTATCCGCTGTGATCCGCACACCCCAGCAGTAGACCTTTTGTGGGAGGCTACCACTACCATCTCCAGTGCCAGTGCCTCACACACCCCGGTCGTAGCGTTTTTGTGGGGAAGCAATCACTCCACTCAGGTGATTGCTACGCCCCGTTTGTGGGGAAGCTCTCACTACCAATTCTAGTGCCAGTGCCTCGCACACCCCGGCCGTAGCCTTTTTATGGGGAGGCTATCACTGCACTCCAGTGCCAGTGCCTTGCACACCCTAGCTGTAGCCTTTTTATGGGGAGGCTATCACTGCACTCTAGTGCCAGTGCCTTGCACACCCCGGCCGTAGCCTTTTTATGGGGAGGCTATCACTGCATTTAGGTGATTGCTATGCCCCGTTTGTGGGGAAGCTCTCACTGCCAACTCTAGTGCCAGTGCCTCACACACCCCGACCATAGCCTTTTTATGGGGAGGCTATCACCGCACTCACGTGATTACTACGCCCCGTTTGTGGGGAAGCTCTCACTACCAATTCTAGTGCCAGTGCCTCACACACCCCGTCCGTAGCCTTTTTATGGGGAGGCTATCACTGCACTCCAGTGCGATGGAGGAATCGTTATGCCTCGCTCACCCTGGCCATAGCCTTTTTATGGGGCGGCTATCACTACTCCAAAACAATGCGGATGCATTACACAATTTATGCACATAATATAACCCCGTGTAGGACTAAGTCAATTCTTTAACCTTGGTTGCACTCGGTGCATGGTGGTCGAATCTGGGCTCAGGCCGACCAAGGCTACCAACAAGGAAAATACGATGTTCTACCTATTATACGTACCTGACTTGTGATTTCGTCTGACTATGACCCGTAAAATTATACATTAGTATAATTTTATTTTGCATGAACCTACATGCAACTTACATGACTAATATACTATCAATTTTAAATGATATAATTAGTTCATGTTAGTCTTCATTTCTTATTAAATTTTCAGCAATTCTAATGATAATTAATTATTAATTATCCCCATCCAAATCCCCATTATCTAATTGATAATTTAATTATTAACATGTCCCATACTTAATTCTTTTGTATTTACCTTATATTCTAACTCAACCACATCGAGTTCTCCCATATTTACCTCGAGTTCTCCCATATTTACCTGGTTGCGATTCTACTTTAACTATTCATTTAACGACCCCAAAGCTCCCAGCTTTATTGTAGTCAACCTGTGAAAGCCGGTATTTTCATCATGCATGGTGACCAACCAGTAACGTGGCGGCCTCCATTTGCTGCCATGGCGTCTCCAACTTGGCCACCACATGGCAAACCTCAACCAGTCCTTGGCGACCCCATTCCGTTAGCAACCCCGACCTGACAATGGTGACTCCATGTCGGTCACATAATCAGCCCATGACCCATGGCGTCTACCCTAGTTGGCCACATAAACAGCACCCGACCAGACCCATGACGACTACTCTAGTCGGCCACATAAACAACACCCGACCAACATGTCTTCTTTTCCATCCACCCAATTTCAGACCCCATCTTCTATCTACCCCACTAATCCGATTGGAAAAACCCCAAAGATCCAATCTTTATCCGCTGCTATCTCATCAAACTCGGACTACACCCTATATGGGGACCTTAACTTCACCATTAATGGTCGCCGACCAACAGCCATGGCGACCATGTCCTGCCCCATCAAGGTGACAACTAGCACCACCCCAGGTGACGACCAGTCTGCACTTTCCATGGCGGATCTACGTCTGGCCAGCAACACCACCCATGGCAACACCGACCTGTTCTCCCCTCGGATTTCAGACCTGCGTGCCTCCTCAACGGTCTGTTTTGGCCCTCCAAGGTGACTCCATCCGGCCAGCATCACCGTTAGGGGCAATTCCCACCTCTAGCACGTCAACCCCGCACCATGGAAGGAAACATGGCGTGGTTGCTGCTGGAAAACAGCAGGATGTCCTCCTGGTTTTCTTCTTCCCTTGTTGATTTCTCATTTAATTATTATGTTTATCATGTTTATGATTTATGCAACATGTGTATGCATGCAACAAAAGATAAAGAAAGGAAAGAAAATTACCCGAGCGAAGGAGGAAATCCGGTGTCTGTCTAAGGAGGAAAAATGTAGATGATGTCCCCCCCTTTTCCTTTTATAATGAATAAAATGATAGCTAGGGTACGTGGAAGCACCCTTTCACCATAATTCCTTTAACCGGCTAATTGGGTAATCAACATGGTCCACTTAACCATTTTACTTATCCTGTTAAATGGGTACATAGTATGGTTCACTTAAATGGTTAATTGGATAAATAATGTAGTCGACTTGACCGATTCAACTAGAATTATCCAATTAAAAATTACTTTTCAATTAACCGGGTAATTCATACTCATCCAGCTAACGAATTTTTTTCCCATGTTTGATCCCACTGCGTCGAACGTCATTATTATTATTATTATTATTATTATTATTATTATTATTATTATTTTCTGGTTCTTTACAATCTCCCCAACTTAGAATTATTTCATCCCCGAAATATCATAGCATAAATAGGATATTGATGATTAAGTACACCTCCGGTATAAGTTCATGTTACAACAATTACACGGATTTTATGCTACAAACATGCTAGGATATTTTCTGCCCATTTCCTGTTCAGTCTCCCATGTAGCTTCTTCTGATCCCTGATTTCTCCATAATACCTTTACCAAAGGGATCTCCTCGTTACGGAGTGTCTTTGTTTCCCTTGCTAAGATGCGAATCGGTTTTTCCTCGTAGGTTAAATCCAATTGTAGCTCTAAATCTGCAAAATTTGTGATAATGTGATTCTCATCTCGTACATTTTTCTTTAGCATTGACACATGAAAGACATTGTGTACACCATAAAGGCTTGGTGGTAATGCTAATCTATATGCACAACTTCTGATTTGATCCAGAATTGGAAATGGTCCTATGAATTTTGGCTTCAACTTCCCTGATGTTCTAAATCTGATCACTCCCTTTTTAGGTGAGGTCTTAAGGTAGACGAACTCCCCAACTTGGAATTCTAAGTCCTTCCTTCGAGTGTCAGTATAACTTTTCTGCCGATCCTGAGCTGCCTTAAGCCTTTGCTGAAGGAGTTGCACTTTTTCAGTTGCTTCTCTCACCATCTCTGGCCCGACTATAACCACCTCTGTAGACTCCAACCAGCATGATGGAGATCGACAAGGCCTACCGTATAAAGCTTCAAATGGTGCCATTCCTATACTGGCTTGGTAAGAGTTATTATAGGTGAATTCAGCCAAGGCTAGGTGTTTCTCCCAATCTCCTCCCCAGTCGAGGATGCAAGCTCTCAACAAATCCTCCAAGGTTTGATTGGCCCTCTCACTCTGACCATCAGTTTGGGGGTGATATGCTATACTTAACTTGATTTAGGTCCCCATAGCTTTTCGGAAAACTTTCCGAAAATGTGACGTGAATAGGGGATCTCTGTCAGAGACTATCTCCTTTGGAATTCCATGCAGCCTGACAATGTTATTTATGTACAGTTCTGCTAAGTATTCTGCCGTCCTTGTTGATTTTGTGGGGATAAAGTGAGCTGCCTTAGTCAAACGGTCCACAACTACCCATATAGAGTCATGTCTCTTCAAAGTCCTTGGGAGTTTAGTAATAAAATCACATGTGACACGCTCCCATTTCTAGGTAGGTATCTCTAAAGGTTGTAATAATCCACCGGGTAGTTGATGTTGGGCTTTGATCAATTGGCATGTCTGACACTTGGAAACAAAATCCACCACATCCCTCTTCATCCCAATCCACCAGTAGGTTCCTTTTAAGTCCTGGTACATCTTTGTAACACCAGGGTGTATTGAGAACCTTGAACGATGAGCTTCCTCCAGGATATCTCGCTTTAATGCATCATTGTTGGGTACAGACAACCTCCCTCTAAATCTGATTACACTGTTGGAATCTGCTACAATGTCGGGAGTTTTGTCCAACATTTCATTCAGCTTCCCATCTTCCATTTGTGTTAACTTAACCCGGTCCACCAATTCATTGGAGAAAACCAGATTCGCCAATAGTCCTGTCACTTGTTCCACCGGGTTAATAGCTACCACCTCAGCTGACATAGCCCAAAGTCTAGCTAGTTGTTGACCCCTTGTCCACCTTGCCCTTCCGACTCAACGCATCGGCTACAACGTTCGCTTTTCCCGGATGGTATAAAATTTGGAAATCATAGTCCTTCAAGTATTCTATCCACCGCCTCTGTCGAAGGTTAAGGTCATTCTGGGTGAAGATATACTTCAAACTTTAGTGGTCGGTGAAAACCTCGAACTGAGCTCCGAAAAATAGTGTCTCCAAATTTTCAGAGCAAAAACAACTGCTGCTAGTTCCAAGTCATGGGTCCCAGACTGTCATCCACAAACACAATAATAAACTTATCCAAGTATTCGTGGAACACCGTGTTCATAAGTGACATAAAGGCCGCTAGCGCATTTGTCAGACCAAAAGGCATAACCAGAAACTCATAATGTCCATATCGAGTTCGAAAAGCCGTATTCTGTATGTCAAATTCCTTCACCCGTAGTTGATGATATTCGGACCGCAAGTTTATTTTTGAGAATATTTCGGCTATTTTCAACTAATCAAATAAATCATCAATCCTCGATAAGGGGTACTGATTCTTGATTGTCACTTGATTGAGCTGGCGATAGTCAATACACAATCGAAGTGAGCCATCCTTCTTCTTTACGAAAAGAACAGGGGCTCCCCAGGGTGAAGTACTTGGTTGGATGAAGCCTGCCTGCAACAGCTCTTCTAATTGACTATTTAACTCCTTGAGTTCTGCTGGAGCCATGCGGTATGGTGCTTTAGAAATTGGTGATACTCCAAGTGCTAGGTCAATGACAAACTCCACTGCCCGCTTAGGAGGTAACCCTGGAAGTTCACCTGGAAATACGTCCGGAAATTCTGCTACCACCGGAATCATGGACAACTCTTTGGGTTTGGACTCAGACTCCTCTAGAGTTGCCGAAAAGGCTTTACAACCCTCACCAAACCACTCAGTTGCCTCACTAACTAACACAATACAAGAGGATGGATCATTCCATGACCCTTGGAAAATGACCCCCATCTCACAATTACAAGGTTTCGTCAACACTCTCCTCCCTTTACATTCGAGAAAAGCCTGGTGTGCAGACAACCAGTCCATTCCCAACAGTACATCAAAGCCTATTATCCCATAGACAATGAAATTCCATACATAGGGTTTCCCTTGTATATTCAAGGATAGGTTAGTCACTCCTAACATTGTGACTTCCCCGTCTCCCGTTGCAGTAGTGACCCTATAAGTCTTGGGTAATGTAGATGTTTGGAGTCCTAAACTCTTAACTAATTGGGATGATAGGAACGAATGTGTACACCCCGAGTCAAATAAACCATCCACACTAACATTTTGAATCAAAATTTTACCTCGAACTGTGTGGTCCTCGTTCTCAGCGTCCTCGATTTTGACTGCAAAGAGTTTTGCCTTCCCTTTGTCCGTCGATTTTGCAGGTGCTGGGTAGCGATTAGGAACTGGTGTCTTCTCCTTTTCAGGTTGCTCCTGTTGTTGCTTCAGGGGCTGACGACACTCATTTTGCAGGTGTCCCGTCCTTCCGCAATTGTAGCATTGATGGGGCTCACTGCATAACCCTGAATGCATCTTGTTGCAATTTTTACATAGTCGATACAGAATCTCCTAAAACTTCCTTTTGCGGTTCCTATCGACATTCCCTTGATAGTTCTACTGCTAGTGTTCTGTAGACCTTGTTTTTGCTACTACCCTGGTTGGCATTCTTATGTTGCATAGTAGCCTTCCCCTGTTTCTGTGCACGGACATAGTCGTACACCAACTCATGAGTAGTGGCTGCCTCAATCACTTCGGTTATAGTGCCTCTTGGCACTATAGCAACCCTACTCCTCAATTCTGGCTTCAACCCCCAGAAAAATTTGTCTGCTCTGGCCCGGGCAGTGGCTAGACTTCGAGATGCAAATCTCTCCAATTGCAAGAAATTATTTGCATACTCTCGGACCGAATCATCCCTCTGAGTTAGAGTGGCAAATTCCAGTGCTTTCTTCTGGACAACAGACTCAGGAAAATATTGTTCATTGAAAGCTGTTACAAATTCCGCCCAAGGAATGGACGAAATCTCACATTGATGGAATGCAGTCTTCTCCATGGATTTCCACCAATAGGATGCTTCCTCCTGAAGCATGCATGTCGCCAACCTCACTTGATGGTGATGAGGCACAGAGAGAGCTCTAAATGCTTTCTCAGTAATGTCCAACTAGCTCTCCGCCTTCATTGGATCAGTCCCACCAATGAATACCTTAGCTCCGTTCCACCAGAATTTCTCTATAGTGTATCGATCACTGTCATCCCCAACTGGCAGTACCACTTGTCGGACTACCGGTGGCACTGGGTTTGGAAGTTTTCCTCACTCGCCCGGGTCATCTATCACTACCCGCTATTGGGCACTCCCCGGATCCCCATTTGGGACGCTACTAGGACCCGCAGCCGAATTTAGAGCTCCATTCTCTGTTACCAATCTCTGTAATCGCTGCGCTATGTTCTAAATCACAGAACTGGTATTATCTGAAGCCTGCGTAGGTCCCTGTATGGCCGTCAAAATTTGGCCTTACACACTCTCCACGTTCATGTCCGACTGCGCAGCTTGGCTCAACTTCCTTCGGGTGCCTGCCATCTAAAATTTATTCTGTTATGGTTCATTAAATTTTTTTTCAATGATTACTTTGGTTTGTTAGTGAGTCCACTAATTCCCTAATGACATACCCCATTGGAGAAAGATAAATATTGGACTCTTCAACGAGGTACTTGATTCATAAGATGTGAGCTTTTGGGAAACTTGGCTCTGATACCACCTGTAACGACCCGCCATTTGTCACAACATTGTGGGCCTAGCTGGCCAGGTGTTACTCACAATTAAGCAAATATGTCTAACATTTATTTTTAACAAAAATATATATAAAGATCCCACAGTCTTAGACTGTTTCCCAGTAGCCACACTTATTTCTCAAATAAATAAAAAAAGGAGTCCTCATATTTATTTTGCTCCATGCCCTGGTTGTCAATCACCTAATTTTGTATCTGCACACCTGCGGAGGCAATTCTGCGTTAGTGATTACAACACTAAGTAGTATAATAGATAAAACAAATCAAGTACATTCCACTATTTCCTTATGTTTATTTTAATATGTGGTGGAGCGGTTCCGCTATACTCCAAAACAATGCGGAGGAGGTATCCACTGTGATCCGCACACCCCAGTCGTAGCCCTTTCGTGGGGAGGCTACCACTACCGTCTCCAGTGCGAGTGCCATGCACACCCCGACCGTAGACTTTTTGTTGGGAAGCTATCACTGCACTCAGGTGATTGCTACGACCCATTTGTGGGGAAGCTCTCACTACCAATTCTAGTGCCAGTGCCTCGCACACCCCAGCCGTAACCTTTTTATGGGGAGGCTATCACTGCACTCCAGTGCCAGTGCCTTGCACACCCCGGTCGTAGCCTTTTGATGGGGAGGCTATCACTGCACTCAGGTGATTGCTACGCCCCGTTTGTGGGGAAGCTCTCACTGCCAACTCTAGTGCCAGTGCCTCACACACATCGGCCGTAGCCTTTTTATGGGGCAGCTATCACTGCACTCACGTGAAATCTATGCCCCATTTGTGGGGAAGCTCTCACTACCAATTATAGTGCTAGTGCCTCACACACCCCGGCCGTATCCTTTTTATGGGGAGGCTATCACTGCACCCTAGTGCGATGGAGGAATCGTTGTGCCTCGCTCACCCCGACTGTAGCCTTTTTATGGGGCGGCTATCACTACTCCAAAACAATGTTAATGCATTACAAACTTTACGCACATAATACGACCCAGTGTTGGACTGAGTCCATTCTTTGACCCTGGTTGCACTCAGTGCATGGTGGTCGAATCTGGGCTCAGGCCGACCAAGGATACCAACAAGGAAAATATGATGTTCTACCTATTATACGTACCTGACTTGTGATTTCGTCTGACTATGACCCGTGAACCCTAATCTGAATGAGGGCATAAAATTATACATTAGTATAATTTTATTTGGCATGAACCTACATGCAACTTACATGACTAATATACTATCAATTTTAAATGATGTTATTAGTTCATGTTAGTCTTCATTTCTTATTAAATTTTCAGCAATTCTAATGATAATTAATTATTAATTATCCCCATCCAAATTCCCATTATCTAATTGATAATTTAATTATTAACATGTCCCATACTTTAATCTTTTGTATTTACCTTATATTCTAACTCAACCGCATCGAGTTCTCCTATATTTACTTGGTTGCCATTCTACTTTAACAATTTCATTTAACGACCTCAAAGCTCCCAGCTTTATTGTAGTCAACCCGTGAAAGCCGGTATTTTCATCATGCATGGCGACCAACCAGTAACGTGGCGGCCTCCATTTGCTGCCATGGCATCTCCAACTTGGCCACCACATGACAACCCTCAACCAGTCCTTGGCGACCCCATTCCGGCCAACCAATCAGCGACCCAGACCTGACCATGGTGACTCCATGTCGGTCACATTATCAGCCCATGACCTATGGCGTCTACCCTAGTCGGCCACATGAACAGCACCCGACCAGACCCATGACGACTACTCTAATCGGCCACATAAACAGCACCCGACCAACATGTCTTCTTTTCCTTCCAGCCAATTTCAGACCCCATCTTCTATCTACCCCACTGATTCGATTGGAAAAACCCCAAAGACGCAATCTTTATCTGCTGCTATCTCATGAAACTCAGACTACACCCTATATGGGGACCTTAATTTCACCATTAATGGTGGCCAACCAACAGCCATGGCGACCATGTCCTACCCCATCAAGGTGACGACCAGTCTGCACTTTCCATGGTGGATCGACGTCTGGCTAGCAACACCACCCATGGCAACACCGACCTGTTCTCCCCTCGGATTTTAGACTTGCGTGCCTCCTCGACGGTCTGTTTTGGCCCTCCAAGGTGACTCCATCCGGCCAGCATCACCGTCGGGAGCAATTCCCACCTCCAGCACGTCAACCCCGCACCATGGAAGGAAACATGGTGTGGTTGTTGCTGGAAAACAGCAGGACGTCCTCCTGGTTTTCTTCTTCCCTTGTTGATTTCTCATTTAATTCTTATGTTTATCATGTTTATGATTTATGCAACATGTGTATGCATGCAACAAAAGAAAATTACCTGAGTGAAGGAGGAAATCCGGTGTCTGTCTAAGGAGGAAAAATGCAGATGACTTCCCCCCTTTTCCTTTTATAATGAATAAAATGACAGCTAGGTTACGTGGAAGCACCATTTCACCGTAATTCCTTTAACCGGGTAATTGGGTAATCAACATGGTCCACTTAACCATTTCACTTAACCTGTTAAATGGGTACATGGTATGGTTCACTTAAATGGTTAATTGGATAAATAATATAGTCGACTCGACCAATTCAACTAGAATTATCCAATTAAAAATTACTTTTCAATTAACCAGGTAATTCATAGATATCTTGCTAGTGAATTTTTTTCCCACGTTCGATCCCACTACGTTGAACGTCATTATTATTATTATTATTATTATTATTTTTTCCGGGTCTTTACAAAAAACATCAAAACCATGTGCTCTAGTTTCCATTTTACTTCTCATGTACATTACCTAACATCTATTAGGTTTCACATCTTTTCATATTTTTCAACTCACGATTCGACTAACTATTTAATTACATAAGAACAACACGAGGATCATAAAACTCCCCAAATAACGACTAAATGGACCTGGTTAATAGCCTCCCGACCTCCAATTCATCTCAACAATTGTACATGTATACACTGCACTGCACATCACTCCCTAACTAAAATGTACATGTATGCATGCTTGATATATCATGACCACAATTGATTTCACTACCCACTCAACATGTTACACATCATCACAACATGCATTTAATATCATACTAAGGTCCATATATTCTTCAAACAATCACACATAAAGCATACATTAAGTTAAAGGATCAAATAAATAACAATTTAAAAATAGGCATGAGAGATCGGGCATTGACCCTTAGTGCTGCAGCAATCAGACCTTATTGTTGAGGTGCTAGGATATGTATACTTCCAATTCATGTGAACACCACGACATTGCAACTCCCCACTTTGAAAGTCCTGGCACAAAGATTTTACTTAGTTTTTATAAATTTTTTCTTGAACGAAAGCCTTGGCACTATAACCCTCGCATTTGAGAGATGCAACATTGTCTCGTCTCTTTTTCCTTTTATTCATTCCAGGGCCAAAACTAGGTTCTTCCATGGATTTTACTTAAATTATTCTTTTATGCATTAATCAACACAAAAATTGGTATATGCGTTGTTTAACCCTACCGCCTCCATCATAATCAAGTTCATGATCCTAATTATGATGTGCATGTATCAATTAATCTTATAAACTTAGTTTTACAATACACACGTTCATACATTATTCACACAAAACACAAAATAAATATGCCCATGATGCATGAATTAACTATGTTAAAATTAAATTATTAATCTCTTCTTTGACTGTTTTCGATTGGGGATGACATAGAACCCTTCTTAACACCAAAAAAGATAAAGAATAATGCTGGAACAAGGGAAGGAGTGGAGTGTTTCATTCAGGGAAAAAGAGACACGGTTTTCAGGGTTTTTGCAAAAGAAAAAAAGCAAAATCCTCTCATAATGTTTTATATACTCCTACCCTAACTTCTCTTATTCTATAATTGTCCTCCAACTACCTACAAGACTAAACTAACCCACTAACTACATTCTAAACTTTTCCTAAACCATAAAATCCACTATTTCCTTCCTATCTTTAACCTTTACTAATTTCTCAATGTGTGACATATCATCCCTGAGTTCTAGATCTTTGTAATTTACCTTATGAGAAGGATTAGAAATGTATTTCTTCAACATCAATATATGGAACACATCATGAGTTGTATTCAAGTTAGGTGGCAATGCAAGCTGATATGCCACTTCACCCACTCTCTTTAGTATTTCAAACGGTCCTACATATCTCGAACTTAGCTTCCCTAATTTGTCAAATCTCATTAGTCCTCTAACTGGTGCTATCTTCAGGAAAATTGGCTCCACAACCTTAAATTTTAAAGGTCTTTTCTTCAAATTAGTATATGACTTCTGTCGATCTTCAACTTCTTTCATGCACTTCTAGATCAATTCCACTTGCTCTACTACATCCTCAATCAATTATGGTTCAACTATCATTGGATCTTTGTTGTCCGGCTAACAAGAAGGCGATTTGCAAGGTCTTCCATAGAGCACTTCAAAAGATGTCATGCTAATTGTGGATTGAAAGTTTTATTATAGGTAACTCCACTCATGATATGTGATCTTCCCACCTACTTTTCCAATCTAATAACAAGATCTCAACAAGTCTTCTATCATTTGTATTATCCTCTCTGATTGTCCATCGATTAGAGGATGTAAAGTTATGCTAAGTTTTAAGTCTTTTCCCTATAGCATCTTGGAATTCTTTCCAAACTCTTGATGTTAAACCATATATCATGGTATGATACAATAGACAAAGGGGATCCATGAAGTTTTACTATATTCTCCATGTAGAGATTTACCAACAGTTCAATCTCCATATTCATTCTTATAAGAATGAAGTGAGCTAATTTTGTAAGTCAGTTGACCAATACTCATATTGCGTCATGATTCCTTTTGGTCATTGGCAATCAAATTACAAAATCACCACTGATGTCTTCCCATTTCCACTTAGGGATTTCTAGTAGTTGAAGTTATCTTCCAGGCCTTTGATGTTCGAATTTCACTTGTTGACATACTAAACACATAGCCACAATTTTAGCTACATTCCTTTCCATACCTAGCCAGCAATATATCCTCTTCATATACATTGTTGTCACTAATGGATAAATGTTATAATTAGAATGATATGCAACTTGGAGGACTTCGTTCCTCAACTCTTCATTTAATGGTACACATAGTACCCTTAATCTAATGAATTCATCATCTCCCTTTTCTATCGGTTCTAGAGAAGTGAGTTATTTTTTTGCAATTTCTCATCTTCAGCTTGAGCCACTTTAATACTATCTACAAAATCATTGGAAATACTCATATTTACCATTAATGAGTTAAGCATGCATATTGGATTCACTTATATACTATCTTCAATTGATTAGCCATTATATTGGATAATTGCCCCCAATGGATTTTTGCTTAAAGCACAACTTTACTCTTCCCCGGATAATAGGAAATACTAAAGTTATAATCTATGATAAAGTTTAATCATCTCCTTTGCCTCAAATTCAGATCTTGTTGGGTGAAGAAATACTTTAGGCTTTTGTGATCTATAAACACTTCAAATCTAGCTCTATATAGATAATGTCTCTACACTTTCAAGGCAAATACTACCACCCCCAATTCTAAATCATAGGTAAGGTAGTTCTTCTTATGCACTTTCAGTTGTCTAGAAGCATAAGCAATTACTTTCCCTTGCTACATCAAAACTACTTACATCCTATATTAGATACATCTTTATGAATAAAAAATCCATTCACACCTTGCAGCAATGTAAGAATAAATGTTGTAGTCAAACACTTCTTCAGAGTTTGAAAACTTTCACCACATTTGGCATCCCATGTCAATCTCTCATCCTTCTTTGTCAAAGAAGTTATGGAATCGCAATTGTAGAGAAATTCTTGATGAATCTCTTATAATAGCTGCAAGTCCAAGGAAATTCTTAACTTTGGTAACATTCTTCGGTTATTTCCACTCCATGATAGCCACCAATTTAGCAAGATCAACTGCCACTCCATCCTTAAATATAATGTGACTAGAAATAAGACTTCCTTCATTCAAAAATCACACCTATTGAATTAGCCATAAAGCTGATTTTCTCTCAACACATCCTATGCCATTCTCAAATGTTTTTCGTGGAGTTCTTCATTGTTAGAATAGATAAGAATATCATCCACAAAAATAATTACAAGCTCATAAAGGTGTTCAGGAAAAGCCCTATTCATCAAATCCATAAAAGTTGCAGGTGCATGGGTCAAATCAAATAGCATAAAAAGAAACTCATAGTCTCCATACTGTGTTCTAAATTCACTCTTGGCTACAATAATATCTATAATCCTTAGCTGATGATAACTTGATCTTAAATCAATCTTTGAAAATTCATAGATACTCTTCAATTGTTCAAACAAGTTATTAATTCTTGGAAGTAGATACTTGTTCTTAATTGTGACCTGATTTAACACCCAATAATTAATATACAATCTGATAGATCCATCTTTCTTTTTGACCAATAAAATTGGTGCTCTCGAAGGTACCATTCTGCTTCAGTTGTATATTCAACTCTTGGAATTCAACTAGTACCATTCTGTAAGGTGCTTTGAAAATTGAAGCTGTCCCAAGTAATAATTCAATGGAAAACTCCAATCTCTTTAAGGTGTTCATCTTGACAATTCTTATGGAAATACATCTAAGTACTCCTTGACTACTCTCACACTAAAAGGATTTACTTTTTGTTGTTTCATACTTGATTCCACTACACTTGCTAAATGTCCTCGACGTCCCTTTCAGGAGATATTTAGCTGCCTTGATAAAAGATATTATGCATGGATGCAATGAATGTTCCTCACCATGAAAAAGCTATCTATTTCCCTAATTCTCAGTTTTAAAGGAAAGATTCACCTTCTTTTTACAATCTATAATGACATGGTTCTTTGATGACTAATCCATCCCTACAATCACATCAATTTCCACAAAATAACACATTGCTAAATCTCACACTATTGACTTCCCTTGTACATTTATTATGATGGAACTTACATACTTTTCAATTAGTGTTTTGTCCCCATTCAGCATACTAACTATCAAAAAAGGTTCAATCATCCTAGGTTTCAATTTCCATTTTTTAACCATGGTATATGATATAAATGAATATGTACATTTGGAATCAAATAGCAAAATAGCTAAATTTCATTGAATAGAAATCATACCTTAAACAAGATTGTTGCGAGTTGTATCTCCTGCATCGATCAAATTTAGATTTGTTGGTATTGCCTTGATCTCTTTAGCCTTGGGAGAAACTATCTTCAAGTGACCTTATTCCCCACAAGTGAATTATTTCATGTTATTTTTCCGGCATTCACCAACATGCCTATTTAAGAACATGCTGAATAGGGCAAATCAACTTCTCTTGTTGATTGTCCTCATTCTTCCTCTTTTGATTATTGCTATTACTGTTTTGTCCATTCTTCTGAGTTGTTTGTGGTTGATTAGTAGCATTCTTGTTGTTGTTGTTGCCACTAATTGTAGTCTTGTTATTCTCTTTTTCGAGGGGTCCAGACTACTCATTCAAAACATCTTTAGATTGACATGTAATCTCCATAGATTGGGCTAGTGTTTGTGGCCTTTGGTTCACAACTCTATCCTTGAGAGCAAAACTCAAACCTTGAATAAATTATTCACATGAGCTTTCTAAGTATAACACATAGATGATGTAAATTTCTCTAATTGAATAAACTGTTGTTCATTTTCACGAATGATCATAGCCCCTTACTTCATGTTAGTGAAGTCTCTAGCTCTTTGCTACCTTAGCCACTCTGGATAGTATCTGACATTAAACACCTTTAGAATTTTAAGCTAAGTAATGGTGTTGAACTACTCATTCAGAACATCTTTAGATTGACATGTAATCTCCATAGATTGGGCTAGTGTTTGTGGCCTTTGGTTCACAACTCTATCCTTGAGAGCAAACCTCAAACCTTGAATAAATTATTCACATGAGCTTTCTATAGTAGAACACATAGACGATGCAAATTTCTCTAACTGAATAAAATGTTGTTCATTTTCACGAACGATCATAGCCCCTTACTTCATGTTAGTGAAGTCTCTAGCTCTTTGCTCCCTTAGCCGCTCTGGATAGTATCTGACATTAAACACCTTTAGAAATTCAAGCCAAGTAATGATGTTGAACTCTCTTCCCATGAAATTAGCACCCAGTGCAAAGTCCCAGCAAAAAGCTATTGCATCCTAAAACATGCCAATATCATCCAATGCTCTTCTGGTACTTCCATAGATCTGAAGGACTTAAGCATGTTGAGTGTCCAAGCTTGTACCTTTTCTGGATTAGTAGTACCCTTGAATACTTTTGCTCCATTCTTGATGAATTTCTTAAGGGTATAAATTCCTGCCTGATGGTTTTGAACATGCACTAGTACCTCATGTGGAACAATCTGTGGAGAAAAAGGTTGTTGATAAATTGGATTAACTAAACTATTGGTGGATCCTGTGGTTTGGCTGGTAGTTGTCCATCTTGCACATTACTGACTCCAGCTACACCTGGATTAGCTTGATTCACCACATTTTGATTGTTGACTTGGATTCCTTCAGCCATCTGATTTAGATCAACATCTGAAACAACTATTGAAGTTGTTAATCCTATCATTTTATGTGTAAGGGATGAGGTATACTTAGATATTTCAACAAGGTAAACTTATTAGTCACATACAAATGAAAAATTGACCAACTAAGCTCTAATACCAGCTGTAATGACCCGCCCTTTTCCCAAAATAATTAATCCAAAGGATGGACCATTATCAATAGTCCACATAGAATATAATAGAGCCGGACCTTGTCAATCCCCATATAATATATTAATAAATGTCCATAACAAAAAATATGTATATCCAAATTCCATATACCAGATTAGTAACCTAATAAAAGTCTTCACATCTAATTCTCCTTATTACACAAAAATGTAATGCAAACTAATATAGAAATGAAGATAAATTCTAATGTTGATCATCCATCCCTTTGCTCTCCAGACCTTCACCTGCTAACTTGCATACAAAGATAAACTTCGTTTGCCTAGGACTAGATAACTAGTATTAAGGCATCTACTCATATATGTAGTAAGTAATAATAGGAAAGTGCAAATAAATCAAATAAACATCGATAAGATAAACAACAGTATAAAATTCACATTTCCATCATGTACATCTATACTTTATATTTAACATAATAAATCATAGAAATAGACAAGTATAAATATGCTATAATCAACGTTGACAATCAATCAATTATTAGATCCATTAACAACTTAACTAATCTAATTTCACATTAAATTAGATTGTAACTACACCTTAGTAGCCTTTACTTTTCCATCTTTTATACTTTCGGGATTTGCTAACCTTTGTTATGTATTTAATCAAGTTTTTTGTTAGAAGTTCCACCCTTTATAGTGATTTGCCCCCACTTAGTTGTCTCATTACACACCATTGTAGTGCATTCTTACATTCATGTTTCATGAATTAAATTTGTTGATTAAATGACATGTACCACACACATCATCAGCTCATCTTTTCACAACAGTAAAAGAAGAGAAAACAAATACTATTATTAACCTTGTTCATACAATATTATGTCACTGATCGACCATGAGCAAGTTTCGAGTTTTCATCTCAACTCTTGGGTTTTGCATGATGTTGTGGTCACGTAAGCCTTCACATAAGGCCCCACAAATGATCATAAGTGCTGTAAGTGTACAGTAACATCTCCAACTTTGGCATTGGCTAATGTGGATACCCAAATTTTTATTGGTATGACCTGTTAGTTTAAATGTCTTCTTTTTATTACTAATTAGGCCTAGGCCTTGCCATTTCTTAGACTTACCATTATGAAAACATCAAAACCATGTGTTGCAACTTCAATTTTACTTCTCATTCACATTACCTCACATGTAATAGGTTTCACATCTTTTCATATTCGTGAAATCACAATTCAACTAAACCATTTAATCACATAAAAATAACACAAGGATCATAAAACTCCCCAAATAATGACTAAACAAGCCTCGTCAATAGCCTCTCGAGCTCTGGAATGTCTTAACTATCACCCTCCTAGTCTGAGCAATGAAATAGGCACCACATCGCTACCCTATTAAAATGTACATGTTTGCATGCATGATATGTCATGACCACAATTGATTTCAATACTCGCTCAACATGTTAAATATTATCACAACATGTATTTAATATCATACTAAGGTCATATAATTTACAAACAATCATACATAAAGCAAACATGAAGTGTAAGGATCAAATAAACAACAATTTAAAGAACGTTACGAGAGTTGTAGCACTGACGCTCAGCATTGCTGCGCTCAGGCCTCAACGCTGTGGCGCTAATAAACATATACTTCCCATTCATGTGAAGACCACAACATTACAACTTCTGGCTTTAAGCATATCGGTGTTGGGATTTTACTTAGTTTTTATAAATCTTTTGTTGAAATAGAGCCTTGGAGCTACAACTCTCGGTTTTGAGAGATGTGGTGCTGTGTCATTTCTTTTTCTTTTAATTCCTTTTAGGGTCGCACTGCGTGTAGCACTCTAATTTCTAACTTTGTAATTTTTGTTCAAGGGAGCGAAGCCCCTCAAATCAGATCACCACCATCTCCATCGTGCCGTCAACACTGCCGCCGCTACCCCACTACCCCCGCCGCAACCCGTTTACCCTTGCGCAGACTCCTCACAGCCGACTAGGTAAAATTTTTTTCTTTTTTTCCGTAATTGATGTGTTAATTATATTTATGATGTTGGTTTGTTTCTGTAATTGTTGTTAATGCAATTGGAATATTCTTTAAATAATAATTATGTATTATTTTTCAATTTAAATTAGTTTAATTATGATATTTTTCAATTTAAAATTTAAATTATTCTTCAATTTTAATTATGATATCATATATTTTTGTTAATGTAATGTATATTTATCGAAACTAATTTACAACTGAAATTAAAATTTTATAAAAAAGTGAAATTTATGTAATTGACGTGATTCTTTTAATCACATTTATGTGTTATTGTTACTTGATCACATTCATGTAATTAGTGTTTATTATGGTTGATTAAGTATAATATGTTTATTATATTGTTTATTTTTTAAGATTTACATCAATGTAAGTTATTTAATTTTGTTTACTATAATTTGTATGTATTACTTACGTGATTAGGGCTCTTGATTGATTGGGGCAAGTAGATGATCATTCATCTACTATTTAAATTCATACTGTTTAAATTTCATAATTCTCCGAGGAAGATTTTGTAAGTGAAAGATGCCTCTTAGATACATACACGCACACATAACCATGAGGGTTATGTGATGATTAGTGCCCTTGATTGATTAGGGCCCAAAGTAGATGATCAATCATCTATTATTTAAACTTGCATTGTTTTAATTTCACACTCTCTAAACAAGAATTTTTAAGTGTGACATGCCACTTAAATACACACACACTAATGCCTGTTAGGGATATTATCAACACTTAAAATTAACTTGTGGTGTGGTTGCTTACACTATCAAGCTATATATAAAGTTCATTGACATATATCAGTGTAGATTACCAATGAATACAAATGGTCATGATTGGATGTATCAAAGATGGTTAGCCAAACGAATTTTCAAACCAGAGTATGAATAGGGGTTGAGGTGTTTCTTGATTTTGCATTCTCCCATATCAAATTTGTTAGCAATTTGCAAATTTTTTGTTCGTTCAATGTTTGTGTCAATTGCTTTAATTTAGAACGGGATAATGCCAAGCAGCATTTATATTATAACGGATTTATGCCTGCTTATTATATATAGGTGCCTTATGTTGATGGTTCAATGTGCGGATCTGGTTATGAGTATATATGTAAGCTCAAGTTTAAGTGCAATGGAGGATAATATAGGTTTTTTAGGCATGGTTTATGATGTTGCCAATCTACATTTTGAGTCTCCTCACCAATATTCTTATGACCATGACTTTGCTGATGAACAACGTAATTCTGATGCAAGAGCATTTTATGATCTCCTGAGATAAGAAATCAAGAATTGCATTCATGTTGTGATTATGCATCTCCTTTGTATACAACTACAAGGTTATTGAATGTAAAAAATAAGTCCTAATATTGCTCAAACAACATTTGATGAGTTTGTGTCTGTTATGAAAAGTGTTTGTGAAAGAGAATAGGTTACCAGGTTCTTCAATATTTTGGCAAACCATCATGGTTTAATTGTCACTAACAACATCTTTCCCCAGACCTTCCCTTTAGACAAGAAAGACATTAGTTGTTTAAGAATAGGGTTGAGAAACATCGGTTCCCACTAATATTAGCAAATGTGGCAATAGCTATAAATGTGCTATAAATCACGAATCAACATCCATGAGGACCTTCGACGGATAGCCCATAGAGGTAATTGTGTTAGGGTAGTGTGCCGTTTGAAAAGGAGTCAATTTTTTATGGGATCTTAGTCAACATGCTTGAGTTAGAGTATGGTGATAATTGAGTTGTATTGTTTAAGTCTAACTGGTTTGACACAACTAGGGGAGTACTAGTTGTACATCCCTATGGTTTAGTAGAAGTTAAATATGGATATAGATTAGCCTCGTTTGATGTATTCATACTAGCCTTAGCCCAACAAGTGTATTACATGACTTACCTATTTAAGTAACAAGATAGACATCAATGACGGGTAGCTTGTAAACTAAGGCCTAGGAGAGAATTGGCAACACAAATATTAGAGACAGACTTACAAGCCAACAAAGAAGCAGATAATGTGTATCAAGATGATCATACACAAACGAGTGCCCCTCGGCCAGATATTAGCCCTCATGAATCATCAGTGCATTCATTAGTTGATCCTCATATAATTTACTAAGTAGATATACAAGAATTACAAGCCCCACACTTAAATCATTATGAGGAGATTCCATCTTTAGATTCATAATCAAAAGCTGAATATGAATCTAACAATAGGATAAGAATTTAACTTGTAATACATTTGAAAAAAAAATTGTTATAAATGATAACTCCTAAAAAGAGTTATTATTTCTGTAGTTTTCATGTACAATTTCGATGCCCTAGCTTCATTTTCTCTATTGAGTTTACTGAAAACAAGAATTTTTTAGAATATAAGCAAAAAATAGAAATATTAGCAATTTTTGGGGTTCAAATTTTGATCTAACATTGCCTTTTATAAGCAGCTATGAAATTTGAAGGAAGTTGGTGAACACCAAGCTTGTGCACCTTGCAAGAAGAAGAAGGAAGATCATAATCGAAAGCGACAGATCTATCTGACACAAAGTCAAAGCTACAAACATGCAAATGGATGTCATATTGGCCACTACCAACCTTAGATGGACCACTTCTGGACACATCCAAGTGAGGAACAACCTCAAACACAGTCAGTATGCAACTCCAAGGAAATCACTGCATATTCCTGCACTTGTCCTTGACCAAAAAGATTAGACTACCTAACCAGAGCCGGACCACTAGATGGAATTGTTAGATGGCCACCTTGCCAAGCAAGTGAGAAACACACTTCTCTAATGATAATGATTGGAGGAGTCTTCATATGTATTGGTTGAAGAGGAAGATGTAAGGAAGTTCCAAGTTACACACGTACACACTACTATTTGAATTGTGAAAGGATCACAATACATGTGCTGGCCAAGTAAGAAAATACCCACACCTTCTTAGGAAAATATCATTGTGTTAGATCACACTTCTAGTACAAACACTGCAAAGAAATTTCTACAAACTTACTTACTATGAAGAAGTTGAGGAACCATTTGGAAGCTATAAATTAGAGCTTTGGGAGAGTTTTGAGATCTCTCTCCAATCCAATTTGATATTTATAATAGACTTTAGAAAGACTTTTGAATAATTTGTGAGGAAGGTTTTTATTCCAGAGTTAGGAGTTTGGAAATCTTCATCTTTACTGAGATTGAAAGAAGTAAGGATTCTTAGCCATAGATGAAATTTCGCTCTGCAAGATACAAGGAAGACAACACTATAGAGGATGAGTTCAGGCCCAGACATCAACTTTGCAGATTTGCTTGCCTCTACACTTTTATTTATGATGTGCTGTGATTCTTTAATGGATTGGATGTTGTATTTAACTTTTTCATGGGGTAGAAGATAGTGATAAGGGATGGAAAGGGATCCTAGTTGATATGTAGTGTAACTTGTTGCTCTCTATCATTTTATGATATATTGTGAATTGATTATTATTATTGCAATTTTTAACGCTTCAAGAGAGTAGCTAACTTTTGCATGCATAAGAGATTTAATCTAGCATTAGACATAGGTAGGTTGATAATGTCATTGGATGAAGTAGTTTGTGATTCTTTTAATAGACATACACTAGAATCATACACATCTACATGAGAGAGTTATTCATAATATACCAATCTTGTTTTGTTGGCATAGACATGTGGAATAATGCAAGGGCAACATTTGTAACACATAGCAACAACCCTTTACAATCAACTTTGTTTCTCTAGATATCAACTCTAATCATGTTATAAATTAATATATATGACATAGTTGCATTGCCTGTTGACCAGGGAAAATTTAACCTCTCAGGTCCATTTTATAATTGAAAGAACTTTCATTAGCCTATCTCACATATATTCTCACTATTTTCTAAACTTGCTATCATTTTAGTTTTATGCCTTTGCATCGATTACTGTACTAAACTAACATAGATTTACACTCATTATATTTCTATATTTCATTTCACCTCACTATTAGAAGTATTATCAAGAAGAAATAAAATTCTTATATGAACAATACTGTGGGAACTAAAATCTTTGTGGGACCGATCTCACTCATCATTGTATTACTCATGTGATGTGTACGCTTGCACAATGTGTTCATCTAGGACGCAACAATAGCCTACATACATTGTCCCAAATCATGTTTCTTATCTTTGTTAGATATAGTTTGAGGTCGTTGGCCATGTTGTTGGCTTGTTTCATGTGGATATGGATTACATGGATCTAGATCACATGATAGAAGTAGAAGTTGCTCTAGATCTTTGTAACGACCCGCCATTTGTCACAACATTGTGGGCCTAGCTGGCAAGGTGCTACTCAAAATTTAAGCAAAAATGTCAACATTTTAACAAAAATGTATATAAAGATCCCACAGTCTTGGATCGTTTCCCAGTAGCCACACTTATTTCTCAAATAGTAAAAAAGAAAGGAGTCCTCATATTTAATTTGCACCATGCTCTGGTTGTCAATCACCTAATCTCGTATCTGCACACCTACGGAGGCAATTCCGCGTTAGTGATTACAACACTAAGTAGTATAATAGATAAAACAAAGCAAGTACATTCCACTATTTCCTTACGTTTATTTTAATATGCGGTGGAGCGATTCCGCTATACTCCAAAACAATACGGAGGAGGTATCCGCTGTGATCCGCACACCCCGGCCGTAGCCCTTTTGTGGGGAGGCTACCACTACCGTCTCCAGTGCCAGTGCCTCACACACCCGGCCGTAGCCTTTTTATGGGGTAGCTATCATAGCACTCAGGTGATTGTTGTGCCCTGTTTGTGGGGAAGCTCTCACTACCAATTTTAGTGCCAGTGCCTCGCACACCCCGGCCGTAGCCTTTCTATGGGGAGGTTATCACTGCACTCTAGTGCTAGTGCCTTGCACACCCCGGCCGTAGCCTTTTTATGGGGAGGCTATCACTGCACTCAGGTGATTGCTATGCCTCGTTTGTGGGGAAGCGCTCACTGCCAACTCTAGTGCCAGTGCCTCACACACCCCAACCGTAGCCTTTTTATGGGGCGGCTATCACTGCACTCCAGTGCCAGTGCCTTGCACACCCCGGCCGCAGCCTTTTTATGGGGAGGCTATCACTGCACCCTAGTGCGATGGAGGAATCGTTGTGCCTCACTCACCCCGGCCGTAGCCTTTTTATGGGGTGGCTATCACTACTCTAAAGCAATGTCGATGCATCACACAATTTACGCACATAATACGATCCAGTGTCGGACTGAGTCAATTCTTTGACCGCGGTTGCACTCGGTGCATGGTGGTCGAATCTGGGCTCAGGCCGACCTAGGCTACCAACAAGGAAAGTATGATGTTCTACCTATTATACGTACCTGACTTGTGATTTCGTCTGACTATGAACCGTTGACCCTAATCTGAATAAGGGCATAAAATTATACATTAGTATAATTTTATTTTGCATGAACCTACATGCAACTACATGACTAATATACTATCAATTTTAAATGATGTAATTAGTTCATGTTAGTCTTTATTTCTTATTAAATTTTCAGCAATTCTAATGATAATTAATTATTAATTATCCCATCCAAATCCCCATTATCTAATTGATAATTCAATTATTAACATATCTCATACTTTAGTCTTTTGTATTTACCTTATATTCTAACTCAACCGCATCGAGTTCTCCTATATTGACCTGGTTGCCATCCCACTTTAACAATTCATTTAACGACCCCAAAGCTCCCAGCTTTATTGTAATCAACCAACAAAAGCCGGTATTTTTACCATGCATGGCGACCAACCAGTAATGTGGCGGCCTCCATTTGCTGCTATGGCGTCACCAAATTGGCCACCACATGGCAACCCTCAACCAGTCCTTGGTGACCCCATCCTGGCCACCCAAACAGCAACCCCAGACCAGACCCATGGCGACTATTCTAGTCAGCCACATAAACAGCACCCGACCAGCCCGTCTTCTTTTCCTTCCATCCAATCTCAGACCCCATCTTCTATCTACACCACTAATCTGATTGGAAAAACACCAAAGATCCAACCTTTATCCGCTGCTGTCTCATGGAACTCGGACTACACCCTACATGGGGACCTTAATTTCACCATTCATGGTGGCCGACCAGCAGCCATGGCGACCATGTCCTGCCCCATCAAGGTGACGACCAGCACCACCCCAAGTGACGACCAGTCTGCCCTTTCCATGGCGGATCCACGTCTGGCCAGCAACACCACCCAATCAACACCAACCTGGTCTCCCTACACTTCCTGATTTACATCTCTCCCTGCCGGTCTGACTCGGCCACCCAAGGCGACTCCGTCCGGCCAGCAGCACCGCTGGGAACACTCCCTACTTCCAGCACGTCAACCCTACTCACAAGGATGGAGGATGGTGTTGTTGCTGCTGCTAAAACAGCAGGACGTCCTCCTGGTTTTCTTCTTCCCTTGTTGATTTCTCATTTGATTCTTATGTTTAACATGTTTATGATTTATGCAACATGTGTATGCATGCAACAAAAGAAAAGAAAGGAAAAGGAATTACCCGAGCGAAGGAGGAAAGCCAGCATCTGTCCAAGGAGGAGAAAGATGTAGAAGACGCCTCCCCTTCTCCTTTTACAAAGAATGAAATGACGGCTAGGGTTTGTGGAAACACCTTTCACCGCAATTCCTTTAATCAGGTAATTGGGTAATCAATACGGTTCACTTAACCATTTCACTTAACCTCTTAAACGGGTACATGGTATGATTCACTTAAATGGTTAAATGGATAAATAATTCACTTAACCTCTTAAATGGGTACATGGTATGGTTCACTTAAATGGTTAGATGGATAAATAATGTGGTCGACTTGACCGATTCAAGTAGAATCGTCCGGTTAGAAATTACGTCTCAATTAACCGGGTAATTCATACCTAACCAGCTAACGAATTTTTTTCCCCACGTTCGATTCCCCCGTGTCTAACGTTATTCTTATTATTATTATTATTATTATTATTATTATTATTATATATATATATTTTTTAATTTTTTTCTTGGGTCTTCACAATCTTATAGGCTTGTGGATGAGGCTGATGATATGCCGTTGGATGACCATGCTCCTAGTGCCCCATTAGGTGATGATGTTGATCTAATTGCTTAGCCCAATGGAGATCTTACGGAGAGGCAGCAACCAGAAGGACCAAATTGGCCACAGGTGTCGAGGATTGAAATCTAACCAGGAGATATATTTCATTCGGTTACCGGGAGGTAATAACAAAAAGATATGTTTTATTCTTATTTAATTTTTTTTATCTCACTTTATTGTAAATCTTTATTCTCATGTTATAATCTTGTTATGCTTATAGACTTCTTGATCTAAGTATGCCCAGACAAATAAGTACTACAATTACGGGCATATTTAATGGACCATATTTGAGGTGGAGAGATGTTCATCTAGATGTCTAGGATTTATAGTTTTGCGAGTGGATGGTCAATAACATAAGGATGCAATTTGCACTATATAAAAATTTAGAATGTATTACTTAGAATAATTTTAAACATGTGAATTCAGGCATGGTATATATGGAGGCCGGAAGGCAAACCACAGGCGAGAGCTGCATTCTTCGAGGCTGCACCAAAATTGTATAAGGGCCTGATTAAATGAGCGAGGGATAGAGCATTGTAGTTCTTGAATGCTAGTGACCTTGCAGACTATATAGAAGAAGGCTAGTCATATTGGATTTAGTTGGCCATTTGTGAGAGGCACATACGTGATCACTAGGCTACCAATGGATTTAAAGAATTATCCGAGAAGAACAAGAAGAATAGGCTTACGAAGAAGGACAATGATTTAACCCATCACGTTGGGGGATCAATGAGCGCAAAAATATACAAAAAATGACTAGAATATACAATAGTATATTTCTTTAATTATTTAAGTTCTTGACTAATGTAGGAGAGTGACATGGGCACTCCCGTGCCACGGCTAGTTTTGTTTGATCACACAGACTAGAAGGACAAAGGAATGGTCCATATGTGGACAAGGGGAATGGTCCATATGCAGATAAGAAATAAGAGGCAAAGGTTTTAAGTATTCAATTTAATTGGATGGGTAATAAACATATGTTTCTTTGTTGTAATAGGTTATTTAATGAATTGTTTAGTCTTCAACTTCCCTCGTTTGAGAAAACACTATGGCTGCCATTGTTGCTGAGAAGATCACGACCCTGCGACCTGGTTGCTATTTTCACTTAGAAGGAAAGGACTACAGTCCCCGCTTGTTGTTGACTCCTCAAAATCAAGATCCATTTCACTAGGAAGAGGATGTGTGTGGCTGCATAACCGTTGCCGCTTGGACCTCCATCTGTCTGATTCCTCGTCTTGGATGTGTACCCATTAAGAGACCTCTCTGCTCTGAGAAGTTGGTTCTTCTTTGTGACATCCCACCGTCATAGCCCTGCCCCGCCGGAGCTGCAATTTATCCCCTTGGAGAGCTCTGTTTCACCTCTCTTTTGACACCATCGAGTTGTTTTCATACAGCTCCAAATGAGATGAAACAAAGTTGTAAATACTACTAAGACATAGATATACATGAATGAAATACCATAAAAATCAAAACTCAACAAAACTGCAACTACACAGGATAACAATCACAGAAAAAGAGCAAATGTGAGACCTTTACCTCAACCGATTTTTATGAGAGATCTCATTAGGCTTCCTACCACGAGACCTTCAACCCTGGGGAGGATTTGGAAAGGGAAAGAGAGGAAGAAGGAAGGCAAGGAGGCAAGGGAAAGTTAGAGGAAGAGGGAGCAAAGGGTGAAACAGGTGAAAAATAAGGGAGAAGGGGAATTTATAGAAAAAGGGTAAGGTCTATTGCACCGCCTTTTGCCAGCTAGACCACAAAAAAGCCAGGAAAATTAGGCATGCAGGTCAGAATTGCGTGAACTAATCCCCATGCAAGTGCAAGCTCGGGCACAAGGGCACTAGCGGGCGGTAACTTTGCGATGGCAAAAAAGGGAGGGTTTTTCAAATTTGGGCCCAAAGGCACTATGCCAGCGCTAAACCCTAATTCTAAATGTTCCATGCACTTATTTTCCACCCTAAGGTGGTTGTGGTGACCTCCAGTATTGCACCACGAGTCCCATAAGGGGAAGGATCATTCGAAAGAGGTTCCAAATGCACACAACCAATCTAAACTTGCAATAAACTTGATCCTGAACCTTACTAAACTTGACTCCAATAAAAAAACTAAAAGTAAGACCTGAGATGGCATAGTGTCCAGTCAGACGATGTCGAGCATTAGGGGAGACTAGGTTTGTGGCTCACACATGCATACCATACACAAGCACATACCAAAAGAGTCCGCTTGTAACTTAAATGAAAATTGTTGGGCAAAAAGCCCAAGTTTTGCAGATGGTTCCCATGGAAGCGCCATAATTTTTCATGCGATTATTTCTACTTGACTTTCTGTGATTTATCTCCATACCACAAAGGGCTGGTTTCTAAGAAATTTTTTTTTATGTTAGATATTAAGCATGTTAAGGAGTTGGGCACTTCCACAACTAGATTAAAAACTGGTTCCAAAAGTGTTTTAAACAATTAATTGGACATACAAGTATGATCTAATTCTACGCAAGATACATATGTTAGTAAAGTTTTGATGTTAAATAAATTTTGTTAATATACCAGGTTCACTAGTAAATCACATGGGTAGTAATTAACTAGTTTGTAGATTTATATTTATTACATGTCATGATATGGTTATGTTCAGGAAAATGTTCAATGATTATGTTATGATTGATGCAAGATCATGAATATAGCTTAATTTTATCAGTTTTCTTATGGTGATTAATCATTTTGTAGCTTAATTGTTTTTTTTTACTTCACATCTTATTCTTAGAGTCAGTATTATTATCAGTACTGAACCGATAAAGTTTATCTACACGTATGAGGTCTTAAGGAACAATGGGATGGAGATGCTCAACATTTAGGCATTTTACTTTGTTCTTACATTTTCATTCTAGGACAATAGTTGTAGTAGACTCGTGTTGAGCTATGAACTCATCGGACGTGTGGTTATTTATATTTTGGATCGTATTGGTTTATTTATGCATATTTGGAGGTCAGCTATATAGTTTTCCACACTATTACCCAAACACAGGGCCTAATACCAAAGCATATTATGTCATGCAACTACTAATTTATGCATGTTAGTTGATGTGATAAGTGACGGTCTTGGTTTGCATCCTCAGTATATTATGCAAAAAACCAATGTCGTGAAAGTGTTTTTAGAGCACTGTTGGATCATACAGGGGGATGTTGAGGTTTTCTCATACACATACTTGATAGCGTGGTTATGGTGAATGTTATCTTATCATTCTTTATTTTGCTTGTCTACTTAATGTATGAAGTCTTGGTTTTGGTTTACCGTTAGATATTCGTATTATGAACTTGATACTTTGGTATTGGGATTATTACCGAGTTTTACTATGGACCTATTAGGACGGATATCTATATTTATTCCTAACATTAAAATATGGCACATAGAGCATATTTGGCTGTTGCATGACATAATCTCCTCTTAATCATGCATGTGCGTTGCTTATTAGTAACTGTCTTCCTTTCCAAGATGGCAAGAAGGTTGTTCGTTCCTTAGTTATTAGCTGTCTTCCAATGACTAGAGTTAAAGTGCAAACAATTTTTATTTAAAACAATATTCTGGCCGAGTTTAAAGTTGAACCGAACATGAGATGTTATATACTTGGCCCTCAATGTAACACCCCGTTTCGGCTCACCCGTGAACCGACCCGGAAATGTCACCGGCGACCGAACCGTTCGCTAATCTACTAGGTTCGCTTAAGCCGACCCAGATCTGCCCTCGGTGTCTCAAGATGGAGATGCAAACATGAAATGCACGGATGGGATGCGTGGGTTCTAACGTAGTCGTACATGCATGCTATGATGTTCAAGCAAAACAAAACCATGCAACGGCAAGAAATTTTTAATTAAAAATTATCCACAACAAGGGTATATAAATATTTTATCAAAATACGATAAAACATGATAATCTACGGTAGCATTCATCATTATCTCTTTCGTTTCAATTGAACCGAGCCTGAACTCCAAACTCACTACTCATTCACATTTATCCATTCATTTCATATCAAGCAATTTATCTAAACAAACACATCAAAATTATCATTCACGTAGCAATAACACACCGTCATGATAGATTACACGTGGCAGGTACATGTGTGCGCGGTTCCGTGCTGCTCCTCCATAGTCCCGACAGCTTTCATCCCTCGCATTTCTCACCTACATATATATAGAAAAACTATCAGTAACGAGTGTTACCGGCCCGGAAAATAACTAATATCAATCTGGCACAGGAGAGCAAACTCTCCTGTTGAATGAAAACAATATACTTCCTCAAGAACTCTCATCAGGGCACATACGGGAGTCATCGCCCTCGGGTCGACAGCGTCTGTAAAACCCGTGACTCGAGTCAGGGTTTCATTACCGAACCAGTCGGTTCGACCGTTGGTTCGAGTCGAGTCAGTTTCATGAACCGCGTGCTGAGTCGAGGCCAGCCGTGAGTTATGAGCGATGAGAGTCAGGTGTACCTGAATATATGATGATAACATCGAGAAGATGGTGAGATATGAGTTATCAGAATATATGAAAGTATGCAGTATTTTTTTCTTTTTATATGTTTGATCAAAAAAATAGTTTTAGGCTGAATAACGCGTTAGGACGTGTTGGATTATATTCGGGTGGGTTATTAGTTATTGAGCATGCCATTTGGATGTTGTTGTGTTTGTTATTTTTTATGGAATTTTTCCATATTTTTCTAGATTTTTTTTAGAATTTATTACGAACTAGTTATTATTTTGACTCGAGTAGGAATCGAGTCAATACTTAATTACGAAACTGCCATTGAGGGTAATTTTCTCCCTCCCGACACTTACCCCCTCCCAAACCCTCGTGCTCGTCGCTGCCGCCGCCGCCGCTGACGCTGTGCTACAGCCGATCGAAGCCGCCCTACCTTGCTGTGCCGTTGCCGTGCCGTCACGACCAACCCCGGCCAGCAATCGCTTGCCAGCACGCCGCCGCGACTCCGTGAAGCCACCTCGGTCGTCGCCACTCCGAGCCTGATTCTGCCGCCGTTCGGGCCGCACCGTCCCCGCTGTGACCCCGACGACCACCCCCTCGCCGTCGCCGACATTTCCCCCACCATCCCGAGCGCCGTCGAGGCCGGCCGCAACCCCGATCGGAGCACACCGCCGCCGCCGCCCATTATCAACGCAGCTGCCGACGGCCATCGCTGACCCGGCTGCTTTGTTCGACACCACCATTGGACCAAGCTTGTCAAGCTGGTGCCGATAGACCCCCTGATTGCCCCGTCCCGAATCATCGCCGGAAAACAGCGGAATCAGCCGGAAAACCGTCGACACTCGCCAGAAAACCGCCGGAACCGCCGGAAAATTGAATTCGTGGGAAATTCGCCGGATCATCCGCCGAACGCACCTGGTCTAATCTGATGGGACTTCGGATGCCGCTAGATGCCGAATTTGAGTTTCGAGCCATGAAACAGAAACCCTAGCAGTCGCCGACTTTCGACGACGCGAGGTATAATTTATTTTAATTTAATTATTTAAAAATATTGATTATTAGAATTGCATGCTAGGATTTGTGTGTGTGTTATAAATATAAATTTAAATGTAGGTTTGATTAAGAATAGAAACACGAAATTGTTTGATTGATTGGTGTTAAAAATGGAGGCTAAGAAATTAATTAGGATAACTAGGCGATGATCATGATCTAATGCAAACTAGCCTAAGTAGACTTGCTAGAATTGATATAGGTTAATGTGTGTTGATTGATGAGTGATTGTGTTGATTGTGTGTGCATGCTATAGGATGTGTGATTTATCATGCGGGCGTTAGTTTTTAGCTTGATTGTGTAGGTACAGTGTAGGAGCTTGCCGCCTAGGCGCGTGGACCCGTTTGGAGCTTCTACCAGGTCCGTTTAGGACTCGTTCTCTATTTTTACACTACTCTATTGTGTATTTGATTTATCATGTGCAGGACGAGTTAAGTGGCATTTTATTGGATACCACTTAACTCGGGCCATTTAGCCAACAATTTTCTGAATTAATAACCCTCGAGGATGAGATCCCTCGAGTTTGTTTTCGAACTTCAGATCCAGCTCACGTTGCCTTCGGGCCTATTGTATAAATCCCAACCCAGACCTTTATATATGTATAGTTTTCGCATTTATCAGTGAGAGATTGAATGAGGGAAATCCGACTACCGTGCTACGCGAGCGGGCACGTGTGTGTCGATAGTGGGCTCTGGAATGGTGTGCGGGCCGTTTCATTCCCGAGGGATCCTGACAACTCCACCTTTGAGTTCCTCAAACCCGGAGAAGTGTGGAGGTTCACGGGTACTAGCATTGCAGCGCATGTCTAGACTTGTGGTTTCAAAGGGTACTGAAGGCGACTGCCTGAGAGTACTCGACCTTCGTGCTCAAGGCCAGGAGTAATATGGAAGGTGCAGAGGGTGGAAATGAATGAGATTTGATGCGAGAAGCAATAGAGGAATGGCTGAGGCATGAGAATGTTAAAGATAGGGGGACGCTGTCGACCTGAGGGTGACGGCTACCGTATGTGCCCTGATGAGAGTTCTTGAGGAAGTATATGGTTTTCATTCAACAGGAGAGTTTGCTCTCCTGTGCCAGATTGATATTAGTTATTTTCCTGGCCGGTAACACTCGTTACTGACGGTTTTTCTATATATATGTAGGTGAGAAATGCGAGGGATGAAAGCTGTCGGGACTGTGGAGGAGCAGCACGGAACCGCGCACACATGTACCTACTGCGTGTAATCTATAATGACGGTGTGTTATTGCTACGTGAATGATAATTTTGATGTGTTTGTTTAGAATAATTACTTGATATGAAATGAATGGATGAATGTGAATGAGTAGTGAGTTTGGAGTTTAGGCTCGGTTCAATTGAAACGAAAGAGATAATGATGAATGCTACGGTAGATTATCATGTTTTATCGTATTTTGATAAAATATTTATATACCCTTGTTGTGGATAATTTTTAATTAAAAATTTCTTGCCGTTGCATGGTTTTGTTTTGCTTGAACATCATAGCATGCATGTAGGACTATGTTAGAACCCACGCATCCCATCCATGCATTTCATGTTTGCATCTCCATCTTGAGACACCGAGGGCAGATCCGGGTCGGCTTAACCGAACCCAGTAGATTAGCAAACGGTTCGGTCCCCGGTGACATTTCCGGGTCGGTTCATGGGTGAGCCAAAACGGGGTGTTACAGCGTCCCCCTATCTTTCACATTCTCATACCTCGGCCATTTCTCTATCGCTTCTCGCATCAAATCTCATTCCTTTCCGCCCTCTGCACCTTCCATATTACTCTTGGCCTTGAGCACGAAGGCCGAGTACTCTCAGGTAGTCGCCTTCAGTACCCTTTGAAACCACAAGTCTAGACATGCGCTGCAATGCAGTACCTGTGAACCTCCACACTTCTCCGGGTTTGAGGAACTCAAAGGTGGAGTTGTCAGGATCCCTCGGGAATGAAACGGCCTGCACACCATTCTAGAGCCCACTAACGACACACACGTGCCCACTCGCGTAGCACGGTAGTCGGATTTCCCTCATTCAATCTCTCACAAAAATGTGAAAACTATACATATATATAGGTCTGGGTTGGGATTTATATAATAGGCCCGAAGGCAACGTGAGCTGGATCTGAAGTTCGAAAACAAACTCGAGGGATCTCATCCTCGAAGGTTATTAATCCGGAAAATTGTTGGCTAAATGGCCCGAGTTAAGTGGGATCCGATAAAACGCCACTTAACACGTCCTGCATGTAATAAATCAAATACACAATAGAATAGCGTAAAAACAGAGAACGAGTCCTAAACGAACCTGGTAGAAGCTCCAAACGGGTCCACGCACCTAGGCGGCGAGGTCCTACACCGTACCTACACAATCAAGCTAAAAACTAACACCCGCATGATGAATCACACATCCTAATAGCATGCACACACAATCAACACAATCACTCATCAATCAACACACATCAACCTATATCAATTCTAGCAAGTCTACTTAGGCTAGTTTGCATTAGATCATGGTCATTACCTAGTTACCCTAATTAGTTTCTTAGCCTCCATTTTTAACACCACTCAATCAAACAAATTTCATATTTTATCCTTAATCAAATCTACATTTATATATATTATTATAACATACAATTCACCAATCCTAGCATGCAATTCTAATAATCAATACTTTCAAATAATTAAATTAAAATAAATTATACCTCGCGTCGTCGAAAATCGGCAACGGCTAGGGTTTCCGTTTCGTGGCTCGAAACTCGAATTCGGCACCTAGCGGTGTCCGAAGTCCGATTAGATTGGACTGGGTGCACTTGGCGGATGATCCGGCGAATTTCCCACGAATCCAATTTTCCGGCGGTTTTCCGGCTAGTGTCAGCAGTTTTCTGGTGGTTTTCCGGCGATGATTCGGGACGGGGCAATCAGGGGGTCTATCGGCACCAGCTCGACAAGCTTGGTCCTATGGTGGTGTCAAACAAAGCAGCCGGGGCGACGATGGCCGTCGGCGGTGGCGTCGAAAATGGGTGGTGGCGGCGACGTGCTCCGATCCGGGCTGCGGCCGGCCTCGACAACGGTCGGGATGATGGGGGAAGCGTCGGCGACGGCGAGAGGGTGGTCGTCGGTGTCACAGCGTCGGCGGAGCGGCGCGGACAGTGGCGAATCAATGAGGGAGCGCGTCGCGGCTTTTGGGGCGATTCCAGCGTCGTGGCGGCGAGATGGTGGCCGGGTTGTGGCAGCACGGCGACTGCACGGCGGGGCGGGGACGGCGTTGATCGGAGGCTGTACGACGTCGGCGGCAACGAGCACGAGGGTTTGGGTAAAGAAGGGTCGGGAAGGAGAAGAAATGCTCTAGTGGCAGTTTCATAAATAAGTATTGACCCGATTCCTACTCCACTCTAAATAATAACTAGTTCGTAATAAATTCTAGAAAAATCTAAAAAAATATGGAATAATTCCATAAAATAAAACAAACACAACAACATCCAAATGGCATGCTGTATAACTTATAACTCACCCGAATATAATCCAACGCGTCCTAACGCGTTATTCGGCCTAAAACTATTTCTACGATCAAACATATAAAAAGAAAAAATACTGCATACTTTCATATATTCTGATAACTCATTTCTCACCATCTTCTTGACGTTATCATCATATATTCAGGTACACCTGACTCTCATCGCTCATAACTCACGGCTCGCCTCGACTCAACACGCCGTTCATGAAACTGACTCGACTCGAACCAACGGTCGAACCGACTGGTTCAGTAACGTAAAACCCTGACTCGAGTCACGGGTTTTACACTCAAGATAGGGATTTCTTGTTTTTTTTATTATTCTAGTTTGGAACTTAAATATTTCAGTTTTGAACCAAAATAACCAAACCCTTAAAAAGTCCTCTCTTGCCCTTGCCGAAAATAAAAACTAGATAATTCCGAAACTAAACAAAATTAAAAATTTTTATTTGGTTTGGCTTGGTTTATGGTTTTGCCTAGATTATGCCCACCACTATTTATGTATCAAGTCATGCTTAATGTTAACATTTCAGTTATTTTTATCAAATAAAATATATATCTATATTTTATGGATATTTAAAAATATACATAAACCTTGTGACTTGAGTCAGGGTTTTATAGTCATAACTGGTTGGTTTGACTACTTTTTTCAGCCGGGTCAATTTTAGAACACACGTACCGAGCCAATGCCGATCATATGTTATTAACCATGAAAGTCATGTATACCTAAGTATATAATAATAACCTCAATAAGACAACACTAGAATGAGTTATCAGAATGAATTAAAGTATGCCCGAATCTTTTTTTATTTATTTTAGTAATAGATCGTATAATTATTTTGGCTGAATACTGCATTAGGGCACGTTACGGGAAGTTTGGGTGGGTTATTAGTTATAAAGCATGTCATTGTGATGTTATGGTGTGTATTATGTTTTATGCAAAATTTTCCTATTTTTTTGGATTTTTTTTTTGAATTATTATGAGTTAGTTATTATTTTTAACTCAAGTTGGAGCCGAGTCAAATTCTATTTGCAAGTCAAGCCCCGACCTTCTCCCCCCGACCACTCATCTTCTCCCCCCGACCACTCGTATTCTTCCCCCGACCACTCGTCTTCTCCCCCAACCACTCAACTCTTACCCCAGCCACTTGTTTTCTCCTCTCGACCACTCGTTTTACCCCCCAGACCACTCGTTTTCTCCCCCTGACCACTCATCTTCTCCCCCGAAACCTTTTATATATACCAAACCCTCAATGCCACCCCTTTACATGTCATCGATTCCGCTGCCGGTGGTAGTCGTTGATTCCGCCACCGGTGATAGTCGCCGCTACCATCCAGTCGCCACCTCAACGTTGTTGACCCTCCCTCGACCTTTCCCAATTTGAGTAGAGCTTAGTGCAGCCCATCCCAGCCGGATCTTCCGCCGAACTCATTTAGTTGAACTCCATCGAACTTCAGACATTGTCGATTGCCGAATTCAAGCTCCGAGACACGCGACGATCCATAGGCATAGCCAATTACTGACTACGTAACATATAATTAACTCTCACTTAATTTATTAAGGGTGATAATTAGTAGCATAGCATGATAGGATTTATAAATTGACGAGTTTGTTATTTTATTATAAATAAAAATATACAATTTGCATGATTGAAGTGTATTAAAACAAGGTCTAAGGAACTAATTAGGTAAACTAAATAATTATCGTAATCTAACACAACGTAGCATAGGAAAACTTATGTGTGATTGATGTATGATGTGGCATGTATATACTATAGGATGTTTGATGCATCATTCATTAGGGAGCGTTAGCTTCTAGATTTGATGTGTAGGTATGGAGTAAAAGCTCGCCGCCTAGGTGCTTAGACACGATTAGAGCTTCTACAAGGTCCGTTTAGGACTCGTTCTTGTTTTTTGCTCTATTCTATTGTGTATTGTTTTATTACTTGCAAGACGAGTTAAGTGGCATTTTATCGGATCCCACTTACTTCGGGTCATTTAATCAACCAGTTTTCAGGATTAGTAATCATCGAGGATGAGATCCCTCAAATGTGTTTTCGAAAATAAGATCTACCAGAAGTTGTCTTTGGACCTAGTATATAAATCCCTTCCCAGACCTATACATAGTTTTATCAAGTTTTCAGTGAGACGAGAGATGAGAAAATCGACTCGTATGTACCATGAGTGGGTGCACGTGCCAGTCAAAGTGAGCTCTAGATTAGTGAGCGGGCTGTTCTAATCCCGCAGGATCTTGACAACTCCCGATTTTTAGTTCCTCACACCCAGAGAGATGTAGAGGTTTACGGGTACTATTTAGTATAGCGCATGTTTGAACTTGTGGTTCAAAGGGTACTAAAGGCAATCCTTAGTGTACTCTGTTTTCATGCTCAAGGCCAGGAGAATTATGGAAGAAAGGAGGGAACTTAGGATATACTAGTAGTCCAGAGGGACCATAAAATGAAATGAGAAAACGTCGAGAGAGGCATCAGCATGAGTACAACAATCAGTTTGGGATGCTACCCGGTCTACAGCCTGGTGGCTCCTTCGTAGGTGCCCTTTAGAGAGTTTTGGTGAAGTATATAAATGTTTTTCTTCATATGAGCATTTGCACTCATAGCCAGTGTGATATTAGTTATATTTTGGACCAGTAACACTTGTTACTAATGTATTTTTATAATATATGTAAGTGATGATCTTGAGTAAGATATGCCAGTCTGGATAGAGGGGTAATGATGTCTCTTGTACACACATATTAGACGATAGAATGTTAATGTTTTGTTGATATTGTCATTATATTGAGAATGATGTGATGTAATGCAAGGTATGATAGTATGATGTGATATGATATTTGCTTCAATAGTTGAATTTCTAATTATGACATTTAAATACATATGTTTTAGTAAATATGTTTAGATATTGAATATGTAAAATAAGTAAGGCCCAAAATTGGATGTCAAAAGTAAATAGAATGCACAGACGGGTCGAGACCCAAGATTTAGAAGTACTTATGCAACATATTAGAATTTTGTGTGAATGTCAATGCCTGATATATTTATATATGCTTATACATATTGATTTGACAGGGTGGCCCTCAATTGCACTTTTAGGGGAGACTGTTTGTTTTATTTTATGAATTTTATCGATTTTATCGTAGTTAGTTTGGTATGTAAACCGCTCGTCATATCATCCATGTAGTAGCATGTTAGGATTTATGTACATTCATCCATACAAAGCCCATCTTGAGACGCTGAGAATACATCCTCATGAATTGGGTTCGGGTTAGCGGACCCAATAGGGACTAGTGGCATTATAATTCTATTCCCGAGTATGAACCGGATTTGGGGTGTTAGAGTTTTTGGTATCAGAGAAAAGTCTCAGTCTATTAAGTTGGAAGATATTTTCATATGTGACGTGTGTGAAAAGACTGCTCCAAGTCTAGCTGGCAAGTATAATATCTGTTGTTGTTGTCTATGATTTACAGATTTCTCGCCAATAGGTAGTATGACAGTATTTTCACGATCGAGAGCCACACCGCTGTTAGGAAATCCTAGTGAGCCAGGCTTAGTAAGCCACCGTAGCAGGAACCATTGTAGTGGAAGCAACCGCCGTAGCAGGAGCCATCTTAGTGGAAGCAGCCACCATAGCAGGAGCCATCATAGTGGAGGCAGCCATAGCTTTAGAAGCCATCAAACCAAAGTGGAGGCTGCCATTGCACGATTGACAAAGATACAAATGTAGATGCAACAGAATCAAGAGGAATTCCAAATAGAACTACAACAAATAGTGCTTGCCGTAGCACGAACAGAGAAGAAATTAGCTATGGATGATGAAGCACAAGGGGAGCCTACAATTCCCATGGGTCCTCTACCACCGCCTCCCCCACCGCTACATCAGGGGACCACTTCTACAACAATTCCACCAGTCATCCCACTTCAAGCAGGAAGGGGTACAGAGGGTAGTGGACCTGGAGGAAATGATAGTGGACTGATAGGCACCCCAGGGACATTGGGCAGTAGAATGTTTAACTGCTCAACGACAACAGCAAGCCCTTCTAGCACCGCCATAGGGACTAATGCTTCCAGAGGTCATTGCAACAGCAAAGAGGCCAACATAACCAAGGGCACGGATAGAGAAATAGTGGTCATTAGTCATCGAGACAGCAACAAAGGAGTTTGAATAAGAGAGGAATGACGGTTGCCATGACAAGACAGGATTAGATAGCTTTGGATCAAAGACGGATACAGATAACACCACCAGTAGACCCGACCACTTTAGCACCACCATGGGCAATGAGGATGGACACAACCACAATTACTTAAGCATTGGAGGATATGACATACGTGACATGGTTACATGCATCCTGCTTCAGACTTCAAATTTAGTAGATACCTACGAGTGCAAAGCCTCCTTGATTTAAAATTTTGATGATGAAATTTTTATAAGGAGAGAAGGTTGTAAAACCCGTTACTCAAGTCAGGGTTTTATAGTCAAACCAGTCGGTTCGACCAGTTTTTTCAATCGGGTCAATTTCAGAACATGCATTATGGGCAATTTGGTTATTAGTTATAAAGCATGTCATTGTGATGTTATGGTGTGTATTATGTTTTATACGATTTTCCCTATTTTTTGGATTTGTTTAGGAATTAGTATGAGTTAGTTATTATTTTTAAGTTCAGACTACTCGTCTTCTCCCCTTGATACCTTTTCTATGCCAAACCCTTGACGCCACCCCTTTACATGTCGCTAATTCCTCGTCGGTGATCATCGTTGCCTCCATCTAGTTGCTTCCTCAACGTCGCCACCTTCCCATGACCTTTCCCAACCGAAGCAGAGCCCAATGCCGCCCATCTCGGCTGGATCTTCCACCAAACTCATCCAGTCGAACCCGATCGAACTTCGGATGCTATCAAGGGCCGAATTTGAACTCCGAGACACGCAACAAACCCTAGCTATTGCTGATTTTGCTATTTTATTATAAAAAATAATATGAAATTTGCTTTATTGAAGTGTATTAAAACAAGTGCTAAGGAACTAATTAGGTAAACTAAATACTTATCGTAATCTAATACAATGTAGCATAGGAAAACTTATGTGTGATTGATGTATGATGTGGCATTTATATACTATAGGATGTTTGATGCATCATTCATTAGCAAGCGTTAGCTTCTAGATTTTATATGTAGGTACGGAATAAAAACTCGCCGCCTAGGCGCTTAGACACGATTGGAGCTTCTACAAGGTCCGTTTAGGACTCGTTCTTGTTTTTCGCTCTATTCTATTGTGTATTGTTTTATTACTTGCAAGACGAGTTAAGTAGTATTTTATCGGATCCCACTTAGTTCGGGTCATTTAATCAACCAGTTTTCAGGATTAGTAATCCTCGAGAATGAGATCCCTTGAGTATGTTTTCAAAAATAAGATCTACCACAAGTTGCCTTCGGACCTAGTATATAAATCCCTTCCCAGACCTATACATAGTTTTAATAAGTTTTTAGTGAGACGAGAGATAAGAAAACTGACTCGTATGTACCATGAGTGGGTGCACGTGCCAATCAAAGTGGGCTCTGGATTAGTGAGTGGGCTGTTCCAATCGCGAAGGATCTTGATAACTCCCATTTTTAGTACCTCACACCCAGAGAGATGTGAAGGTTTATGGGTGATGTTTAATACACCACATGTTCAGACTTGTATTTCAAAGGGTATTAAAGGTGATTGCCGGAATAAGTGGCCATGAATTGCACTTTTAGGGGAGACTGCCCATTTTATTTTACAAATTTTATTGATTTATCATAGTTATTTTTGTATATAAACCATTTGTCATATCATCCATGTTATAGCATGTTAGGATTTTTGTGCAATCATCCATGGAAAGCAATTGACATCTGCTAGATGCCGAGAGTAGATCCGCATGAATTGGGTTTGGGTTAGCCTACCCAACTGGGGGCCAGTGACATTCTAGTTCGGTTCCTGAGCATGCACCAAATTTTGGGTGTTACAGCAATGGCACAAGATGGCTCGTTATGCACTTGTGATACTGATAGAGTGAGTCAATGACAAGTATCGATAACTACTAGCCATCAACCAGGTATCATGTGTGTGTACATGAGATTGCATCACTAAAAGACTTGATAATTAATGATGTGAAATATATTGACTTGTTTTTTGTAATTATACGACTTAGTGATTTTATCACTAACACTGTTTTGTAACCGCAGATGAGTAGCTTCAAATTGGTGGTTGATGGCTTGCTTAGTGGTTCCCTTATCGACCGTAGTTGGAAGAATTGATAAATAAGATTGGACTTTCTATTTATATTATTTTGAGTTATAATTGTAAATACAAGAAATAGTTAGAAGGTTGTAGGACTCTGTTTTTGAGTAGTTGGTTTATTTTATGACATCTGCATGAAATCGTCTTATATAACATGATTTTTTTATGGTTAATAATTCCTTAAAGATGTTTAAATTTCATGTTTAATTATTTCAGATTGTTTTCGTTCAACATGTTATGATGCACGTATATGCATTTTTATTTTTATGACCTTGTGTATTTTTGGGTAACCCTCGAGTGGCTAAGGCATGTCGTTACAAGTGGTATTAGAGCTAGGTTTCCCACAAGATCACAATTTATTACTCAAGCACCTTGTTGAAAAGTTCCGAATTTGTCTTTTCTCAATGTTTTGTGTTGCTAACCAACAAAATTTTTCGCTAATATGAGATCTCTCAACTTAGTCCTACATCCACATCTAACACTTACTGGGGTAAAATCTTATTTATAAGTTAAAATGGACTATAGTTCTTTAAATTTAGTTAACCACTTTTGAAGAGATGACTTAACCCATTAGTTTGTACTTTGGGTCACGTCATTAAAAATAGTATCAGTTCTTCCTGGTTTCGTGTTAGATGGTGGGTTTGGCTAGGGACTTTGGTTAGGTTGCTCTCACGGGAGAAAGAAGGTCATGGGTTGGGGCTAGCAACGGGCCAAGTGTACGAATTTCAGGGACAAAATTTTCTAAGGTGGGTGGATTGTGAGATCCGTCAACTTAATCCCACATCTACATCTAATACTTATTGGGGTAAGATCTTATTTATAAGTGAGAATGGACTATA
>JAURVB010013375.1:0-75574 GCA_033002965.1 Piper betle | reverse complement strand
ATTGAGAAGAACTAATCATCTGACAAAATAGCTATATCCAGCCAGCATTGCAAGAGTTTTTTGGGTACCAGGAAAGAATTTCCTAGTAGGGGAGCTCAAAAACTGCTGCATAAGTATAAAGGAAAAAGAAGGTATCCTTGTAATTTAACGTCATTAGGTGGTTAAGTAAATGGCTATGCTACTGTTTTCGAACTCTCCCGACGAACGAAAAAAATATTCTAATTAGCAAAACAGAAAATTAGCAAAAATATAAGAAAAGTACCAAAAAAAAAAATGAATAAAATAAAACACCACCTCCAACTTCATCATCAGGATGTTGAACCCAGGGCTCATCATTGGACCTGGAATCCTTCCTGGGGCGCTCAATCTGCTCCCTCTCCCCACCGTTTCTCTCTTCTTCACCATCAGAACCATCAACCTCTTCAATGATCGGCCCTCTCGACTGGCTCTGCGGCCGGGGGCAGGCCCATGAACTCCATCATCAAACATGCCCGGGCCAAGCAGGCTGCCGAAAGGGCGAGCGAAGAAGGGGTCTTGGTTGAACATGCCACCGAAGGGCGGCCGAGCAAAGAAGGGGTCGTCGTCAAAAGGGTTCCGTCCTCCGAAAAAGCCCGAGATCAGGTTCCCATGGCCGCCGAATCCGGCGAAAGGGTCCCCGAATCCGAAGGGACTTCGTCGCCCCTCGCCTCCCCTCTCCATTTCTTTTGGTCTTTTTTTCAATCTGCAAAGAGTCCAAAGATCTAATCGACCTTGTATCAAATAAACAGCTCGAGATTTTCTTGATCTCCACCACAAAGAACCCCAGGATCAACTCCAGCTTTTATCAAACAAAAAATTCGAGATAAAAAAGAAAACAAAAACAATTAGGAATTGTTGAGAACACACCAGAAGAAATCGACCGAGAAAGGCAATTAGGGCTTGAGAAATCGGTAACGTATTACTTCCTTTTGTTCCTTGGACGATCTTAACCACCTGTTCCACGGTGCACACGTCTAAGCAATATATTTCAGCGGGAAGGTCTTCGCAAAATCTATCAGCATTACAAAACAATCATTCCCCTTTATTGGGCTATAAACAGTGATCCGATTTTTCTAATTAAATAGAATAAAAAGAATGGAGACCTTGTTTATTATATAAAAAATAATTAATTTTTTCTGTTAATTTAATTAAACTAATTTTAAATATAAATAGTATCCGTTCAATTTAAAGCTCTACCACACTCAATTTAACCAAATATTATTTAAGTATTTTATATATTACTATAAAATTTATTTCTAACCCCAAAGCTAATCTTAAAATTTTTAATTATTAAAGTATCAAATTGATGAATTCTTTTAATTTAGATTAATTATTTACAAAATTCATAATTTTTAATACTAGATTAATATATTTTAGATGCTTAGAACGGTTTATATTTTGTGAATGGGAAAGCATTTTAGACAACAAAAATATGTATCATTTTTAACAAACTCTGGAAAAAATATACGGTGTAAAAAAATGGGTTGTTGATTCACCTTTAGAGATGGTTTATGCGATGCAAAATCAGAGTCACACTAACGAGCCTTTATTTTGGGAACATATCGTAATTAATTATCAACTATTAAAAATAAAAATAGAATAATTGACACAAAATTAAATATTTATTAATATATACAAGGAATAAGAAACACATATTTCTCTTTTTATAAAGAATTTTCTCCAATTCTTTCTCAATAAAAGCTTGAAAAATAATCACAAAATAATTTGGAGCACAGATTTAATATTGGAGGCTTGTAGGCAAATTAGCAGGTGTCTCGGTTCACTCGAGTACTAGCCAAGTCAAAATTCTTTAGCCAACTCGTGAACCCATGTCTAACTAATCGACTTGGCCAGGTCCAAATAAATTGAATAGACCGGCATGACTTGAATCAAGGCTAACTAGCCCACCCACGTTAGAACACATGTTTAGCTGCCTAAATTAACTAGGCCTAGAGAACTAAATTTGACACATGCGGGTCAAATCGAGAAAGACTAACCTACCCGTGTTTATACAGATGTCTAGCCACCCAACTTGACCACTGAACGATGGGCAAATTTTGCAAGCTTTCTAAGTTTATCTTTAAATGTAATGCCCCGTTTCGGTTCACCAGTAACCCAATCCAAAAATATTATCGGTAACCAAACCGATCGTTAATCTACTAGCGATTGATAAAACTTTATAAATTTAATGACTTGGTTATGATGAAAACAGTCAAAGTGAAAAATGATTATTGTAATGTTATCGGCCGAACTATAATCAAACTATTTACAACCCTATGCCTTAAGCATCTTTTAGTGGTAAAAAAATTTAATAATAATAGATAGTATCCACATGTATAGCTATTGAGTTTTATATTCAATATTATATGGTAAGAAATAATATTAAATACCATTATTTTAATAATATTTCCCAAGTCGTATATTTCGTCTCAAGTTCAATATGTCTGTCTAGTTGTCATGCCCTCGACTCACAAGCCCAAATCTAATACTTGAGTCCGCTGATTTGAGCTCCTCAATACCTAAGATATTTTCAATTACAGTTCATATAATTAGCATGAAAGGAATACAATGCACTTAAATATTATAGAAAATTATGATTTAATGGTAAGAAGACATACTAGTCATGATTCAATGATATTTTTCAATTTAAAGTCATCAATACCCTTAAATATGGGTTTGGCCTGGGATTGTAAATAAAAAAGTACAGGCAAGTTTGGGGGTTGGTTTATGGGCTAGTTTGGATAGAGATTTACTAAAAAGTGGAGGTAATACGATGATCTCTCGTGTTAGTAATCATTATAACCATTAAACATAAGTAGGAATTAATTTTTATAAAATTGTAAATATGTTGAATATAAAGCTGAAAACAAATAAGGATGGGTGATCCTTCTGTTATTGCTTATGGTAAATAGAAATTGATTTGTACAAATAATCACAAATATAAATTTGCATATACTTGTACAATGTAAATATAAATCAAATTGTAACAATGATGAACATATCCTAAGCATAATTTATTTGCTATTATATTAATTCAACACTTGCAACTACAAGAAAATATCATCGTGATAAACCCAATAACATGTACAGGCTGAAAATGTCTCACAATAAACCCTTCACAAAATACATAGTCATCTCCATGCAAAAAATTACCAATGGCCATAAACCAACCCGCTCATCAACAACCCATAAACCAACCCGTTCACTTCTCTTCCCAGTTAGTCTCTACCCAAACTGGCCCATACTTTTTTTTCATTGCATTCCAATCCAAAACCAATAATAGGGTATTAAGGACTTTAAATTGAAAAATATTATTGAATCGTAGAATTGTGATAAAGTACCATTGAATCGTGAATAATGCATCTTGCTTACCATTAAATTATAATTTTCTTTAAATATTACTTTGGTAAAAATAGTGTAATATAAATTAAAATTTTGACTTTTAAATGGCTGGTCTTACAAAAATTAATATGGTATCATAATATATTCCAAGGAAAATTAGTATATTACATGTGTTTGCATCCAATGGTATAATAATTACATTTTTTCCAACACCGTATTAATAACAAAATAATAATAATAGTTACCAGCTAAGTGAGTCTTTCATGTTAAAATAAAAATTCCCATTTTCTTGCCTTATAACAAAAGGAAAAATAGTAGACTTTTTTTCACAAAGGAAATAAGTTTGGAGGTAATCAATGAATTTTTTGTGCTCTACTTGGATGTAAGAATGATTAATTTATATACAAAATATATTAAATCAATAATAATTTTTATGTAAAATAGATTGAATAAAACAACTTTCAGTAATGTTAACTACTTGAAATTTTTTTAGCATTTTCATCTCTTTTATGATTACTAAATGGACCATCAAAAAGGGAATGAATTATTATTTTATCATAAAATTTCACAGCACTCAGGTAGATGCTACACAGAAATATTTTCGATTATGTAGTAATATAATATTATAAAATTTACAAAGCAATGGGATGATAATTACTAATTGTGATTAGAAAAATAAAATGGAACAAAGGGTTGCAAGCAAAAGAGCTTTTAACCATAAATGGGAGAATATTTTATGCTCTACTTGTAATTACCATATGGTTGGAAAATCAAATTTAATTACCAAAAAGGGGAGAAAATATGAAATGTTTAAAATATCTTTACTTAAAAATTGAACAAATTCAACCCAAAAAAATTAAAAAAAATTATATTTTTTATGCAAGGGCAGACGACATCCACCCTGGTCTTAGGTCGACCGCATCCCGCCACCCTTTGGCATTAGGAGATCACACCATGTTGCTCTTATTTAGAGGACAACCAGATGAAAGCCACCCCGGCTTTGAAAGACCCAACTTGGCCACCATTGATTTGAGCGGCTAGGTCCAAATTTGGTTGCCCTTGGCTTAAGGTGGTTGGATCTCCCTGTTCTTAGTTGGGGCTTAGGGTAGCTAGATGCCTTGGCCTTGGGCGGCCAAGATCTAGGGCCAGCCAAGACTAGCCATGGGAGACCAACTCTATGGGTTATTTTTATATTTTTATTATTTTATAGTTTTAGGTTATCATTTTTTGTAATTTTGGGTTGGGTTGTTTTAATTTTTTTATTATAAAACCAACTCTACGACAATATTTTCATTTGGTAATAAATTTTTCTAATTCCCCCACCACCTGGTAATATTAAAAATTATACTCTTTTTGGTAAAGGTTGCAAATAAAATGTCAGAGTTACCTTTTTTCACTGAATAAAATAGATTATAAATTATTAACCATATTTTACCATTTAAAAATTAGTAAAATTAATCGAGCCAATTTTCAATTGAATCGAAAATAAAAAATGTCTTGCTATTACCATTTTACCATATTACCAAAAATGAACTAATAAGTTTGATTAAAACTATAAAAGTTTGACACGTGTAGTTTTTTTGTGTGTGAAAGCTTAGTTTCTTTTTTTCTGTTTTTCTTTTTTTCTTACCACTAGTAAGTGTTCGCTTAGGCGGGTCATTTAATTACTTTTAAATAACACTATTAAAATATTATATTAGCATTAAGACGAGGGTCTTGTATGCATGAGCATGCAAATGATAGATGATAGCATCAAATACATGTATATAGACTTCAAGTTATCAATGTTTATGAGTGTGTACATTTGTTTGTCAGTTCGTTCGTAGGTAGATCAAGATTTTTGGTTGGTAGCTGATAGGTTGTCATTTGGTTGGTAGCTGATAGGTTGTTCTAACTTTATACCCTCCTCGATTTGATGTCCTAGACAACTTGAAACAACTAATAGAACCTCCTATGCTTTCACTTTACAGTCACTCTATAACGTCCCAACCTAGTTCCCTGATTGAACGAGACCAGAGGCCATACCGGGTAAAATCCTTTGAGCATATTTTTAAAATTTATTTATGATAAATATTATAGCTGAATATTCGGTAAAACCTTACAAAATCCCTAGAATCTTTAAATCATTATGGTGTCTTAGTGTTGAAAATTAATTTAAGATCAGTGATCTTTAATTCCAATGTACACGCATATGGTAAAACAAAAAATGGAAAATAAAATACCATAATAATGTAGAATCCATAGTCACCAACATCCGAGTGAAGTAAAGCATTCCCACGGTGACTTTAGCTCCTTAGTAGGATACAACCCTTGTAACACCCCAATTTCGGTTTACTTAAGAAGTGAATCAGAAATGTTACGATCAAGTCAAGTTATGTTTAAAGTTATCGGTCGGTACGACTCAATCGATGAAATAGATCGAACAACCTCCTTGGTGTCATGAGAATGGAAGACTTTGTTAAATATGCATCGAACACATCAAATATAAATAAAAATAATAAAGTAAATAACTACATCGAGCTGAAGTGTGTATAGCATTTATATGTTGTAAAACCCCAGTTTCAACTTAAGGTTTTACCCAACTTTAGTTTTGTTCAGTACGGGCAATCTTGAGTCAGTTCAAGCGAGCTCGAGGCAGACTAGTTTTCAGATTATAAGTATGGGCTCAGATGGCCATTTGAGTATGCTATAGTGGCTGAATATGCCCGACATGTAAATGATAAGATCACGAGTTATCAATGTATATTGAGATATACATATTTAGTTGTATATGTTAGCCAGGATTTTAGGCCTAAACTAGGCTGTTGTTGCATTTAGTATCCATTTGGGATTTTTTTAGGTATCTTATTGCATGCATCACAGGGATTTTAGACCATTGGATTGTGCCCTGTGGGCCCAACTCGATTGCATTTAGGGTTTCAAGGCCCATTTACCCTTCATGCATTGATTTCCTCATATAGAGTCATTTTTAGTACTCGAGTCAGTTTCGACTTTGGACGGTCTTCATTTAAGCTTTCTGTCCATAGGTATATTGCATATACCCATAAGTAGACCCCACTAGGCCACTGAGTTGTCATACACTTAGATCCTGCCACGTGGCAAAATCTGAGCTGTCCACTCAACCCTAGCTTCCCATATAGATTTTGAGGTTTTCTCCCATTTTCAGTGTTTTCCACATTTACTGCCGCTGCCACTTTAGCTCACCGCCAGTGAGACTCCAGCTCTCCTTTGGCCACCTATTCAGTATGGCCATGACCGTCTCGTGGCCGGCTTTCCATTCATACCACTTATGACCTCCGGCACAGCCACAGTCACCGTCGACGATCGAGATTTCTATCACTGTTCATCACCGCCGCCGCCGCCACTATTTGGGCCATTTTTTGGCACCGGCGAGCCACCACCAGCCAATCCAACCACCCCAATGGCTTCCCTCACCGAGATCTACAGCTTGGGACCAACATCGTCCATCGCCACGACCTCGACACCGCTAGCGATGTCACTACACACAGCGGCGATGCCGTCCCTTTCTGACCCTTTTTCGGCCGACCAGTGGCCAGACTCCACCGGTTATCACCGCCATCACATTCCTTGTCCTCCCCCTTGTTGATCCTGACCAGTGGCAACCCCAACAGCGACACCGTTGGTGTTCTCCAGCGACGGGCACTACCGCCCTCTGTCCTGCCCATTTGCCTGGTTTGCGGTCTGCCTGCCGCGACCGCATCCGCCTGCCCGTGTCGTGTCTGTGTAATTGTGCCTGAGTCCGCTAGTCTGAGTCTCCCAGTTCTGTCATGTCCGCTCAGCCAACCCAGCCCATTTGTAGCCCGGGTTGGTTCAGCACTTTTGGTTTGGTTTGGTTCAGTCCAGTTTAGCCCGTTTTTGGCCGTTTCTTGACCGTTTTTAGTAATTCGAGAACTCTTACATTAGTTTAGATGTATATTCATATGATTTACCATGATTGGATGTTATGAGTTTTCTTTATTTATATGATTATTTGTTATTATTAACATTATATTTACTTATGAATATTAGTCTTATTATGTTTGTTAAATTGTGTGTGTGTATATATATATATATATATATATATATATATATATATATATATATATCTTCGTTGTGAGTATGTTATTAGTTATTTGTATTTAATTATGTATTCTTGTATCGGATAACTATGATGTTATTAATATTCATGATTAATGAGTATTAACTATTTATTTATTTATTTATTGAATTATTATATATATATTTATTTATTTATTTATATGTTTACTAACATGAGTATATATTGATATTTACTTATGTTTACCCGTATATTTATATAGTGTAATTATATTATTATTTTATGATTAATGTATTATTTATGTTCATGTTTATATGTTTATTATTTATCTAATTATCTATGAGTGCATTTCTTTGTATATTTATTTATTTATTATTTATTATATTATTTTTCGATTTGTGTGCCAGGTGTTTAGTTGTAGGCTAGTTAGCATTATTTCCTTTATTAGGATGTATTGATGATATGAGCACATATTACGAGTATGCATTATATAGAGATGTTAGTATTTTACTTAGCAGTGGATTTCAATATAGGTTAGGGAGTCCGAGCTCGCCATAGATGTGATGATGTGCTTGTAGCTTGAATCACAGGTTCGTAGGACTCTCCCTCTGCTTGACTCCTTAAGTATAGATGTTAATCGTGCTTTATATGTAGGATGACATCGGTAGTATTTTATTGCATCCCTCCAATGTCAAACCATTTAGCTTTGTTTTCTATGCATGTTTAATAAAACTACAAGGATGAAATCCCTTCTTGGTTTTCGAACTTAAGCTCCAGAAATTTATGATATAAGCCTCTTTCCTAAGCCTATTATATAAGTACGCACATTTTTACTAATTGCACAAATAAGAGAGTGAACGGTATGAAGATATGTATGAATCCAATAGTTCTCCTTCAAACCATGAGGTAGTACGGTGTATGACAGTATTACGTAATGAGGCACATTTCCGGAATATGTGGCACTAACTTAATTATTCATTTTGCCACTCTAGTACCGTGGCGGGTGATATGGAAGGTGTGAGGGTGTAAGCGGTGTACGTATGCATGAATATGATTATGAGCCGTGCATGCGAGCCGGCAATTTCTTAAGTATGTTTGCTTACAGGCCAGTGTGAGGCTATCTGGAAGTTTCATAAGTTTTTGTGGGTAATAGAATACCTATTTGCCAGATTCTATTAGTTATTTTTCGGACCAGTAACATTCGTTACTAATGGTTTTTATATAATATATGTAGGTCATGCAAATCCTGAGTCGACTTTAATGGGAGGATAGATAAACGATACACACACTTGAACTCAACATAGGATTTACTTTCTTGCATTTATTTATATTTGATGTGTTTTGATGCTTATTTAACAATGTCTTCCATTCTCATGACACTAAGAGGGTTATTTTGATCTATTTTATCAATTGAGTCTTATTGACCAATAACTTTAAACATGACTCGACTCGATCGTAACATTTCTGATCCTGTTCTTAGGTGAACCGAAATCGGGGTGTTAAAAATTGGTATCAGAGCCATGGCTTGGTCGATTGAGATGAAAGACTTTTGTTTTGAGCCAAGTGTGTGAAGCTGTCCTTAGCTAAGCCGACTGGTATTTCTTTTTGTATTTTCTCAGTGTTTTAGATTGTTGCTCAGTCAAATCTGAGCAATGTATGTTTTAGTGTTATTGGAGGAATTATGAGATGGATATGAGATTATGATTTTAGTAGATTCTAGTATGAGTCTCACAGGCATGTCATGATAAGTTTCGAGACTTGTCCTTCCCTTTATTATGCCAGATATTTGGACTACTTAGAGTGCTCATATATTCAATTAGCTGAATTTGAGACGAATAGGGACCAAAAGTATTTGGAGGATTGGGGACATTGTAACACTTGTCCATCTTTTGCATGTCACCACATTAGTCCTTCCTTGGGACATGGTGCACATTGTGGATAGAGTCATCAGAGATGACACCAGTAGGGAGCTTGGAGTATGGAGATACTCAGATAGTTTTGTCGCATATGAGCGTGGACCATCGAGTGCTTTAAACAGATCTATTAGGCATAGTCTGAGGTCTATAGTAAGGAACATAGACCTTCAAACAAATCCTTGTGGATGAAGGATGTGGTTATGATAGTGGAGTCACTGAGGTACTTGGGGCACAGATGAAAGTTTGGATAGGTATGTAACACCCCGTTTCGGCTCACCCGTGAACCGACCCGAAAATGTCACCGGCGACCGAACCGTTCGCTAATCTACTGGGTTCGGTTAAGCCGACCCGGATCTGCCCTCGGTGTCTCAAGATGGAGATGCAAACATGAAATGCATGGATGGGATGCGTGGGTTCTAACGTAGTCATACATGCATGCTATGATGTACAAGAAAAGACAAGACAAAATAATAACTGAAAAAAACCAAAAGAAAATATATACTATTTTATAAAAATACAGTAACACATAATAATCTACCCTGACATTCAACCATTATCTCATTCGTTTTTACCTGAGCCGAGTCTGTACTCCAAGGCTCCCTACTCATTCATATTTATCAGTTCGTTTCATAACAAGTAATTCACTCAAGCAAACACATCAAAATTATCGTTTACATAACAATAACACACCATCATTATACGTTACATGCGGCAGGTACATGTGTGCGCGGTTCCGTGTTACTCCTCCGCAGTCCCGACAGCTTTCATCCTTCGCATTTCTCACCTACATATATATAGAAAAACTGTCAGTAACGAGTGTTACCGGCCTGGAAAATAACTAATATCAAACTGGCACAGGAGAGCAAACTCTCCTGTTGAATGAAAACCATATACTTCCTCAAGAACTCTCATCAGAGCACATATGGGAGTCGTCGCCCTCGGGTCGACAGCGTCCCCCTATCTTTCACATTCTCATGCCTCGGCCATTTCTCTATTGCCTCTCGCGTCAAATCTCATTCCTTTCCGCCCTCTGCACCTTCCATATTACTCCTGGCCTTGAGCACGAAGGCCGAGTACTCTCAGGCAGTCGCCTTCAGTACCCTTTGAAACCACAAGTCTAGACATGCGCTGCAATGCAATACCCGTGAACCTCCACACTTCTCTGGGTTTGAGGAACTCAAAGGTGGAGTTGTCAGGATCCCTCGGGAATGAAACGGCCCGCACACCATTCCAAAGCCCACTGTCGACACACACGTGCCCGCTCGTGTAGCACGGTAGTCGGATTTCCCTCATTCAGTCTCTCACAAAAACACGAAAACTATACATATATATAGGTCTCGGTTGGGATTTATACAATAGGCCCGAAGGCAACGTGAGCTGGATCTAAAGTTCGAAAACAAACTCGAGGGATCTCATCCTCGAGGGTTATTAATCCGGAAAATCGTTGGCTAAATGGCCCGAGTTAAGTGGGATTTGATAAAACGCCACTTAACTCGTCCTGCACATAATCAATCAAATACACAAGAGAGTAGCGTAAATCAGAGAACGAGTCCTAAACGGACCTGGTAGAAGCTCCAAACGGGTCCACGCGCCTAGGCGGCGAGCTCCTACACCGTACCTACACAATCAAGCTAAAAAGTAATGCCCGCATGATGAATCACACATTCTATAGCATGCACACACAATCAACACAATCACACATCAATCAACACACATCAACCTATATCAATTCTAGCAATCAATTCTAGTAAGTCTACTTAGGCTAGTTTGCATTAGATGATGATCATTACTTAGTTACCCTAATTAGTTTCTTAGTCTCCATTTTTAACACCACTCAATCAAACAAATTTCATATTTTATCCATAATCAAATCTACATTTATATATATTATTATAACACACAATTCACCAATCCTAGCATGCAATTTTAATAATCAATACTTTCAAATAATTAAATTAAAATAAGTTATACCTCGCGTCGTCAAAAATTGGCGACGGCTAGGGTTTCCGTTTCGTGGCTCGAAACTCGAATTCGGCACCTAGCGGCGTCCAAAGTCCGATCAGATTAGACTAGGTGCATTCGGCGGATGATTCGGCGAATTTCCCACGAATCCAATTTTCCGGCGGTTCCGGCGGTTTTCGGCGAGCGTCGGCGGTTTTCCGGCGATGATCCGGGACAGGGCAATCAGGGGGTCTATCGGCACCAGCTCGATGACCTTGGTCCGATGGTGGTGTCAAACAAGGCAGCCGAGGTGGCGATGGCCGTCGACGGCGGTGTCGAAAATGGGCGGCGGTGTGCTCCGATCGGGGCTGCGGCCGGCCTCGACGGCGCTCGGGATGGTGGGGGAAATGTCGGCGACGGCGAGGGGGTGGTCGTCGGGGCAACAGCGGTGGCGGCGCGGCCCGGACGGCGGCGGAATCCGGCTCGAAGTGTCGGCGGCCGAGGTAGTTTCGTGGGGCGATTTCGGCGTCGTGGCTGCGAGACGGTGGCCGGGGTGGGTCGTGGCAACACGGCGACTGCACAGTGGGGCGGGGCGGCATTGCTCAGCGGCAGTGCGGCGTCGGCGGCGGCGGCGGCAGCACGCGAAAGTGGCGGCGGCGAGGGTTTGGGGTGAGGAAGGTCGGGAGGGAGAAAAATACCCTCAATGGCAGTTTCGTAAATAAGTATTGACTGGATTCCTACTCGAGTCAAAATAATAACTAGTTCGTAATAAATTCTAAAAAAAATCTAAAAAAATATGGAAAAATTCCATAAAATAAAACAAACACAACAACATCCAAATGGCATGCTCTATAACTAATAACCCACCTGAATATAATCCAACGCGTCCTAACGCGTTATTCGGCCTAAAACTATTTCTACGATCAAACATATAAAAAGAAAAAAATACTGCATACTTTCATATATTCTGATAACTCATTTCTCACCATCTTCTCGACGTTATCATCATATATTCAGGTACACCTAACTCTCATCGTTCATAACTCACGGCTGGTCTTGACTTAGCACGCGGTTCATGAAACTGACTCGACTCGAACCAACGGTCGAACCGATTGGTTCGGTAACGTAAAACCCTGACTCGAGTCACAGGTTTTACAAGATGACTTGAGATAGACCACTTCGAGGAGATAGCAGTGGATGAGGATGGGTAGTGAGATGTATCTATAGTCCCATGGACACTTCACCGCCTCCCCCTCTTCCACTAGTGTATGTCTGTCTTCACAGTGTTATTGGCCATTCTTAAGTAGTCAGAGACATGTACACAATGTAGATAAGTGAGACTGCCATTGACCACAGATTTAGATAGTTGATTGGATTTCATTCGATCTGTGAAGGCAAGATCAGTGATTGCTATTAAGAAACAAACAGTGCTTATAGGAATAGCCACACCAGATTTCAGGAGATACGTGTAGACTCAGCATTGGATCACCATTGTACGTGTCACCACTATGATCCATACCCCTCTGGATCAGACACGCATGGTTGGATAACTTGAGCCGAGTTGATAATGGCTACCTCTGGGAAGATAGCCACATGGAGATAAACATGCCAAAGATAAGAATGAGTTCACGACGTACATGATCAGGATTAGATCTACAGCCGAGTTGTACAACAACCGTCCAAGTAGCATAACCGTCGTCTGAGTTACACAACCACCATCCCAGTAACACAACCACTGTCTAAAATGCACAATCGCCATTTGAATTGCACAGCCACCGTCCAAGTGCACAACCACCAACTGTGATACACTACCATCGATTGTGATACACTACCACCGACTATGATACACTACCACCAATTGAATGCTCACTATTGTAGTCTATGATGCACTACCATTCTCCATATATTGTACTACAACCGACCGAGTGGAGCAGTTATTGTGAAAGTATCAGCCTAGTTACCTCACCCTATAGGAGGACAACTACTTGAGGATGCTCTTAGCCTTGTACAAAGACTACATGTCAAAACATTGAGAGAAGAGTTGGGTTAGAGGATAAGATATAACTACGGGAACATCATTCAGGCAGAGGAAAGTTAGGTGCAATAGAATTATTTGGATGTGATGGTATATGACTAACTTCACTAGCGATCTTGCATATCATCTCCTTGACTTGACAATCTTAGGTCAGATATATGTTGCAAGATAGTGTAAGTGACAGCCTTATAGGTATCATTAGACAACGTTAATGACAGCCATCAAATGGATGTGTATGGATAGAGTTAGGGAATATGACAGTATGATATCCAAATGGAATAACTATGGTGGTCAGATTGTTCAGTCAGTGTAATAGCATACATGTTACCCATAGCCAGGGTTCCATATGTATCTCCATACTACTCATTCTCTTATCTGTGAAATCCATAAAAATGCGTGTACTTATATAGTAGGCTTAGAGAAGAGGCTTTTATTATATATTTATGGAGCTTTAGTTCGAAAACTAACAAGAGATCTCATCCTTGTAGTTTTATTAAATATGCGTAGAAAGCACAACTAAATGACCCGACATCAGTGGGATGCAATAAAACACCGCCAATGCCGTCCTAGATATAAAACACGATCAAACTGTACATGCAAGGAGTCAAGCATAGAGGGAGAGTCCTATGGACCTATAGTCCAAGCTCCAAGCGTATCTGTACATCTACGGCAAGCTCAGACCTCGAAACCTATATCGGAACCCACTACTAAGTAAAATACTAACATCCCTATATGATGCATGCTCGTGGTGTGTGCTCATATCATCAATACATCCTAATAAAAAGACTATACTAAATAAACATACCGCTAAACGCACAACACATAAATCGAAATATAATAAAGAGAATAACTAATAACAAATAATAAATAAATAAATACATACAATCATGAATAAATAGATAGATAATAAATACTTAAAAATAATAAATACTTTAATCATAAAATAATAATATCGTATACTATATACGTAAATGGCTAAACACGAGTAAATATTATATATACCCGTGTTAGTAATCATATAAACAAACAAATAAATAAATACATAATCATTCTATAAATAAATAATTATTTAATTTTAATTAAACAGGAATAATAACAATATCGTAGTCATCATTACAGAATACATATTTAAGTACAATTAAATAATAACATACACACAATGAATAAGTAAATAAATAAATAAATACATACATACAATTTAGTAAACATAAAAAAACTACCATTAATAAGTAAATATAGTATTAATAATAATAAATAATTATGTAAACATACATCATATAGGATAAACATATTAATATAGATAAATAAATAATAATGAATAAATAAATAAGTAATAGATAAATAAATAAATAAATAAATAAACACTTATAACATCAAATTATGCTAAATAATGTGAATATGCATATAAACTAACGTAAGGGTTTTTGAATTACCAAAAATGGTCGAAAAATGGCTGAAATCGGGTTGAAGTGGCGAACCGAGTCAACCCGTGCGAGTCGGCCTGAGTTGACTTAGCTGAGTTAATGAACAGTGCTAGAAAGGTAACTAGACATGGACACGGGCTCCGGCATGACCACAAACACGAACAGGTGAATAGTACTCAATCAAGCAGACGCGAATAAAGGCAAGCGGACGAAAAATGGGCAAACAGACATGAACACGTAGTGGGTAAACAGGCTGAACGCAGGCGGCGGTGCCTATCTTCGGAAAATGCCAACGGTGTCGTGGATGGGGTCGCCTCTTGTATGGATCGATAGGGGGTGTGATGGTGGAGGTGCTAATGGTGACGACTGGCAAAGTCCAGCCACTAGCTGGTTGGAAAACAGCAAGAAAGTGGGGTGGATTGCCGTTGGGTGTGGCAACGTCACTGGTGGCAATGTGGGCATGGTGGTGGTTGTGGGTGGTCTCAAAATGTCAGCCTCGATGAGATGAACCTATCTGGGTTGATGGTCGGCGATGTTCGGCCAAAAAATGGCCAGAAACAACCATAAATGCAGTCGTGCAAGAAGGATCAAGACTGTCCGAAGTCTAAATTAACTTGAGTCCTCAAAATGACTCTATAAGCTGGGATCAAGGCAAGAAGGATAACTGGGCCTCAATAAACTCAATCTAGTTGAGCCCACAAGGGCACAAACCAGTGATTCGAAATCCCTTAGATGCATGTAAATGAGATACCCTAAAAATTACAAACGGATATTAAATGCTGCATCGGCTTAGATCTAGGTCTAAAATCTTGGCTAACTCATAAAAATCATATGTATACCTCGTATATATATTGATAACTCATGGTCTACTATAACACCCCGTTTCGGCTCACCCGTGAACCGACCCGGAAATGTCACCGGCGACCGAACCGTTCGCTAATCTACTGAGTTCGGTTAAGCCGACCCGGATCTGCCATCGGCGTCTCAAGATGGAGATGCAAATGTGAAGTGCATGGATGGGATGCGTGGGTTCTAACGTAGTCCTACATGCATGCTATGATATGCAAGCAAAACAAAACAAAACAATAAATGAGAAACCAAAAGGAAATATATATTACTACGTAAAAACTGACAGAGTTTCCCCTAATTAGTGCAATAGGAGCCAACCTGTCCACAACAAGGGTATATATATATTTTATCAAAATACGATAAAATGCAACAATCTACCATGGCATTAAATTATTATCTCTTTCGTTTCAGTTGAACCTAGCCTGAACTCCAAACTTACTACTCATTCACATTCATCCGTTCATTTCATATCAAGCAATTTATTCAAAGAAACACATCAAAATTATCATTCACGTAGCAATAACACATCATCATTACACATTACACACGGTAGGTACATGTGTGCGCGGTTCTGTGCTGCTCCTCCGCAATCCCGACAGCTTTCATCGCTCGCATTCCTCACCTATATATATATAGAAAAACCGTCAGTAACGAGTGTTACTGGCCCGAAAAAATAACTAATATCAATCTGGCATAGGAGAGCAAACTCTCCTATTGAATGAAAACCATATACTTCCTCAAGAACTCTCATCAGGGCACATATGGGAGCCGTCGCCCTCGGGTCAACAGCGTCCCCCTTTCTTTCTCATTCTCATACCTTGGCCATTTCTCTATCGCTTCTCGCATCAAATCTCATTCCTTTCCACCCTCTGCACCTTCCATATTACTCCTGGCCTTGAGCACGAAGGCCGAGTACTCTCAGGCAGTCGCCTTTAGTACCCTTTGAAACCACAAGTCTAGACATGCGCTACAATGCAGTACCCGTGAACCTCCACACTTCTCCAGGTTTGAGGAACTCAAAGGTGGAGTTGTCAGGATCCCTCGGGAATGAAACGGCCCGCACACCATTCTAGAGCCCACTATCGACACACACGTGCCCGCTCACGTAGCACGGTAGTCGGATTTCCCTCATTCAATCTCTCACTGAAAACGCGAAAACTATACATATATAAAGGTCTGGGTTGGGATTTATACAATAGGCCCGAAGGCAACATGAGCTGGATCTGAAGTTCGAAAACAAACTCGAGGGATCTCATCCTCGAGGGTTATTAATTCGGAAAATTGTTGGCTAAATGGCCCGAGTTAAGTGGGATCCGATAAAATGCCACTTAACTCGTCCTGCACATGATAAATCAAATACACAATAGAATAGCGTAAAACAGAGAATGAGTCCTAAACGGACCTGGTAGAAGCTCGAAACGGGTCCACGCGCCTAGGCGGCGAGCTCCTACACCGTACCTACACAATCAAGCTAAAAACTAACGCCCGCATGATGAATCACACATCCTATAGCATGCACAAACAATCAACACAATCACGCATCAATCAACACACATCAACCTATATCAATTCTAGCAAGTCTACTTAGGCTAGTTTGCATTAGATCATGATCATTACCTAGTTACCCTAATTTGTTTCTTAGCCTCAATTTTTAACACCACTCAATCAAACAAATTTCATATTTTATCCATAATCAAATCTACATTTATATATATTATTATAACATACAATTCACCAATCCTAGCATGCAATTCTAATAATCAATACTTTCAAATAATTAAATTAAAATAAATTATACATTGCGTCGTCGAAAATCGGCGACGACTAGGGTTTCTGTTTCGTGGCTCAAAACTCGAATTCGGCACCTAGTGGTGTCCGAAGTCCAATCAAATTGGACCGGGTGCGTTCGGCGGATGATCCAGCAAATTTCCCACGAATCCAATTTTCCGGCGGTTCCGGCGGTTTTCCGGCCAGTGTCGGCAGTTTTCCGGCGGTTTTCCGGCAAGGATTCGGGACGGGGCAATCAGGGGGTCTATCGGCACCAGCTCGACGAGCTTGGTCCAATGGTGGTGTCAAACAAAGCAGCCAGGGTGGCGATGGCCGTCGGCGGCGGCGTCGAAAATGGGTGGCGGCGGCGGCGTGCTCCGATCGGGGCTGCAGCCGGCCTCGACAGCGGTAAGGATGATGGGGGAAATGTCGGCGACGGCGTGAGGGTGGTCATCGGGGTCACAGCGGTGGCGAAGCGGCCCAGACGGCGGCGAATCGACGAGGGAGAACGTCGCGGCTTGTGGGGCGATTCCGGCGTCGTGGCGGCGAGACAGTGGCTGGGGTGGGTCGTGGCGGCACGGCGACTGCACGGCGGGGTGGGGCAGCGTTGATCGGCGGTTGTACGACGTCGGTGGCGGCGACGAGCACGAGGGGCGGCGGCAGTTAGGGTTTTGGAAGGGGGAAGTGTCGGGAATGGAAAAAATATACTCCAGTGGCAGTTTCGTAATTAAGTATTGACTCGATTCTTACTCGAGTCAAAATAATAACTAGTTCGTAATAAATTCTAAAAAAAATCTAGAAAAATATGGAAAAATTCCATAAAATAAAACAAACACAACAACATCAAAATGGCATGCTCTATAACTAACAACCCACCCGAATATAATCCAACGCGCCCTAATGCGTTATTCGGCCTAAAACTATTTCTACGATCAAACATATAAAAAGAAAAAAAATACTGCATACTTTCATATATTCTGATAACTCATATCTCACCATCTTCTCGACGTTATCATCATATATTCAGGTACACCTAACTCTCATCGCTCATAACTCACGGCTGGCCTCGACTCAGCACGCAGTTCATGAAACTGACTCGACTCGAACCAACGGTCGAACAGACTTGCTCGGTAACGTAAAACCCTGACTCGAGTCACTGGTTTTACATCTACTGTATCATAACGTAAACTATCATATGCATGTCGGGCATACTTAGCCACTATAACATGCTCGTACGGCCACCTTGGTCCATATTCATGGTTTAAAAATTAATCTAGCTCGAGCTCATTCGAACCAACTCGATATTGACCCGAATAGGGCAAAACTCAAATTGGGTAAAACCCTAACCCAAAAATGGGGTTTTACAACCCTACATGTTGTAAAAACAAACATAAAAAATGCTACTTGTCGTCACATCTAAAAATAAATGAGTTGCAAACAACTCAAATTATACAAACTACATATGCTCCAAGCCAATTTTAATTATAGTTCAAGGAGAGAGGTTATCCAGGTCATGGTGAGACACTTCCACCAGTACAATATAGAATGATACCCAGATACAGTACAGTACAAACAATAAAATAACATTGTACATTACAGTTCAATATAATAGTGGAGTACAAAATAGTACATCAGTCCCTGGATATCACCATTAGGGATACAACAATAATCCTAAATATATGGGCATTCAGTTTGTAAAACCCTGGGGTTTTGCTCTACAATTTTAGTTTCAGTTTGGTCGTGACCTGGATCGAGTTGATTGCCTGGTGTTTTTTGTCGCGTGCTTAAGTATGATATGTATGTGCGAGCTATGACCTTAGTTTCCCCTGGTGCTCGATGCTGCCCAACTAGACACCACACTGTCTTAGTTCTTATTTTCTGTTTTATTTAAGTTGAGTCTAGTTAGGTTTAGAAACGAGTCCTTCGCGAGTCTTGACTACTTGTTGCATGTTTGAAAATGCTTTTGGTCGATTCTAACCCCTCGGGAACTGCAACAAAGTTTTTGAGGTACCCTAGGTGCACGTAAAATGCGCTGAGGATTAGAGTTTTGGTCTTGGCACCCTTGAACCCAAAAAGTTGACCCAGCTCTTGTGTGCAGTTCGGTTCAGCAGGTCACTTTTCATGGTCTGTCTTGGCAGTGGCAAGAACCTTTGCATTGAAGCTATTTCCCTTTTCTATAAATACAACTCCTCTCCTCCACTTTTCACCCCTTTGCTCACTCCTTCTGACCTTCCCTTGTCCTCCTCTCTTTCAACTTCTTCCCTAGCACTCCATGGTTCCTCTAAGCCCTCTCCAAGCCCACCCAACCTCCTAGTGTCGTAGGTCTTGGGGTAGGGGACCCAGGAGATCTCTCCTTGGACCTTTAAGAGGTAAAGGTTTCACTTTTCCTCCTCTTTTTGAGTATTTTGTAACTGTGGCATGTTTTTATGACCTTGTTTGTATTTGTCTTATATTTTTATGATGTATATCAAGTTGTTAAGAGTAGGTAGGCTTTAGAATCATGTCATTTTCATATGTATGAAAATAGTTATAAGTTTTGTAAGATCTATATGCTTGTATGTGCACTATTTCGGTGTAAAATTAATATGTCGTGTTGTAGATCTCAGATTTGCATGATTCTTGTCTTGCTAGCTTTATATGTGATGGATATACAGGTTTGGTTCAGATTGTTTTGTCTGATTATGTATGTATGAGCATGAACATGTGCCAAACTTGACAAAAGATGATAGCTTTCATTGTCCCAGTGACCTGGCTGCCCATTTACCTAATTTTTACACCATGTTTTGGTTGTATTTTAATACTATATTTTTCATATTTGTTTCTTAGGATGCTAGCTACCTCACGTTAAAATACCATGCTAAAATGACTTCATGAAGGGTATTAACAAACCCTAAAAATTTGTGTGTTTGCTATTCTCATGAAGTGCTATACCATACTCTGAGATTGTGCTCCCCAGTGAGCTAACTAAAGTTTGTCAATAAAATATAGAAAAATTATGGTTGGACTAAACAACTGTAAGTTTTGTGCTTAATTAAAAATCATTTATGTGGGTAGCTAATCAGGTTGTGTGGAGAGTGCAGGAATGCATGGTGAAATCCTAGTTCCCTAGCTCCAATTGCAATATCCCAAAATCTAGTCATTTAGTGGTTAAATTACATGAACTTTTTCCCTTACATTATGTTGTGTCTCAATTGGCCCACTAGATCATGTGTTATGATTTTCCCCCAATAGATTCCGCCAGCTCCATAAACAACCTAGCCGATGCCTTCCACTCCCGAGTTCATTCAGGCCTAAACACTTGGATTTTGGACTTGAGAATCTCCAAGATTCAAGCCTACTGTGTTGGATAACCCTTAGAGTTTAACTAGGCTCATTTAAGTTTGCAAGCCCATGGACGGGACATAGTAAAATTGGTATGTGGCTAGGTGCACTGTTCCCAGGAACTTATCTTGACTTTAGTGGGTCTCGTTCATCATGTTGACCCATGAACCAGAACTTGGTAAATTTTATACCTAACCCTTAGAGTGTCAGGACCCATGGGTCCAAATTTTAGCCCATTGGGGCACCATTTGGCGCATGCAAAAAATCATCTGGTCAAGTCTGAAAATAGTATTAGACTTTTCCTACTAAGTATACTTACAACCCTAAACCTCAAATAAGGTTGCCTAATGAAGTTTAACAAGATATTAAGTAAGATAATTAAATAAATTAAGCTTGTGTGTGTTGTGCATATGTGGAGGGTTCGCCTCATTTTGCGTATCGTATTGGTTGGTGAATGATTATATTTTCCTTTTCACTTCTTAAGATATGCAGAGTGATTTCGCCAAGTTAGGATGAGGAACTCAACTCCATCCAAGTCTATAGGACTCCCTTTGACTGACTCTCTGATTGGTTCTATCGTAGTTTTGCTTTACGATTGAGGGACAAAGTTACAGGCATTTTATTGGATCCTACTAACTTTGGGTTGTTTAGATGATTCTTTTCCTTACTTTAACAAAACTTGAAGGTTGAGATCCCTTGCCGGTATTCAAACTCAAGATCCAAAAATGATATGATATAAGCCCTACCTAGGCCACTATATGTATGTGTATTGGCGACGAAGTTTCTTATGTGTGTGTTTTTTGTATGATCCTACTAATAGTGAGGTATGATGCGGGAATAATACCGTTGACTAGATTTGGGTACATGTGTATGGTTATGACATGTTATATGCTTTGTTGAGTTATCCAGGCTGAACGTGGTGTCGTTGAGATTTCTAACATTGTATGTATGATTATGTTGTGTGGCCATTGAGTGACTCTAGCTTATGATTGATGTTTGAGATTTCCTTCATGGGTGCTAGACTACCCTTAAGCCTATTTCGATATTATTATTATTGGTTCCTTTAGACAGGTATTCAACTTGTTTGATAACTGAAGTTTTTCCTATACATATGTAGGTAAGCTTCAGTTAGTGGTGACCGACAATGGCGGAAGGATTGAGTGGTTGATGGTGGGGGTACCAGGTGTTGTGTTAATTTTACTTATGAGTTGTTGGGACTATGTAACTTGAGGATTGTGATGTAAGTGTAATATGATCCCCTTAGTGGGTTTAAGGTTATGATGTGTAATAAGATCAAGTGTTAATTGAGACCTTCCTTGGCATGATATGTATTGAGTGCTATTTTATGTCATTTTATTTAACTAAATTTCCGTACAAGGTAGTTAAATTTGGGCTATTAACTAACGGCCTTCTGCAGGGTTTGCTTAAGTCCCAAAGTCTTGTAACTGATGTTGGGGCATGCCATGTACACTAAACCTATCTAGTTGTTGTTGTGTTTGATAGAGTAGCGTGGACTGGAGGAGCACTCAGTTCACACTGTTTGTCCATGTGAAGACCAAGTGGTCGCATATGATACCCTGACACTAGTTGATGCCTTGTGTCTATGTGTTCATCTTTTGTTCACGGGTATGTGGAATAGGTCTGTGTTATGTGAGTTAAGTTCTACATCATCATAACAATAAGTAAAGCTAACTTCAAGGTTTTAAATAAGTATAAGAAGCGGATCAAGTATCCACATTTCTTTAAGCTCAACCTTTTAAATGTAGTGAGGTTGCACCACTTTTGTAATTAGGAGTGATCGTCTGCATTAGGTAAAGTCACCATTTTAGTTGCTGGTGAGGTTCTGCCACTCTCGTGACTCAGAGTACTCATGCTAGGAGTACCTCTTAGAGTTAAGAACCTTCCTATGATAGCATGTTCAACATGCATTATATAAAAAACTAGTAAGGTGTCCATCTAAAGCCTTCTTGAGGGTTGAGATCCGATTCTGTAAGATTTGTGTGGGAGTAGTTTAATGAATAGCTTTTCGAATTATAACATCGTAGTTGTGTTTGTCCTCGGTGTAACATCTCAAATCCGGTTCACGCTAAAGAACCAAACCGGAATGTCACTGGTCCCGGTTAAGTTGGCTAACCCGAACCCAACCCTATAGATCTACTCTCAGCGTCTCGAGATGGAAGATGTTTATCACTATGCATGGATGAATGCATGAAACCTTAACATGCTACTACATGCATGACATGACAACTAGTTTACCAAACAAAAAAAGTATGATAAAGTCGATAAAAATTCCTAAAGTAGAATAGACAAAATTTCCCTTATAAGTGCAGTTAAGGTCCACCCTATCAAATCAATATGTATAATATATATATAAATATATCACGCATTGATATTCGCACAAAATCCTAATTTACTGCAAATTCATTCTAAATCTTGAGTCTTGACCTATCTGTGCATTCTAATTACTTTTCACATCATATAAATTCAATTGTTATAACATCACATCATTCTTAATATAATGATGACATAAGCAAAACTTTAGCATTCTATCATCTGACATGTGTGTGTGCAAGAGACGTCACTGCTCCTCTATCCTGGCTAGCTCATCCTACTTCTGATCATCACCTACATATATTATCAAAACACGTCAGTAACAAGTGTTACTGGTCCAAAAATATAACTAATATCAAACTGACTATGAGAGCAAACTCTCATATGAAAGAAAACATTGTGAAATCTTTGAATGACATCTACTGACTTGAAATCATCTTTAATTGAACTTATCTATTGCTGCTGGTGCCTCTCTCGACCTTTTCTCATTTTACTTTTTGGTCCCTTGGGACTATTGTTATATCTTAAGCACTGTTTCTTACTTCGACACCCACTCACATAACATGGTTGCCAGTTTCGGCTTATGACTAGCGCATGCCACTTGTGTAGCATGATTGTTGGTGGCTTCGAATGACACATGCTACTAGCATAACATGGTTGTTGGTTCCGACTTACGACTAACACATGCCACTTGCATAGCATGGTTGTTGGCGGTGTCGACTGACATATATGGTTGTCGGTATTCCCAGCATTGATTGTCACATGCCCCTTGCGTAGCATGGTTGTCGGTGGGTTCAACTGGAACATGCTACTTGCGTTAGTTCTGGCTTATGACTGGCACATGCCACTTGCGTAGCATGGTTTTTGGCGGCTTTGACTGGTGCATATGGTTGTCTGTATTTTCGGTTTACGACTGGCACATGCCATTTGCATAGCATGGTAGTCGGTGGCTTCAACTGGCACATGTGCTTGCATAGTATGGTTGTCGGTATTTTTGGCTTACGTCTGACACATGTTACTTGCATAGCATGGTTGTTGGTGGCTTCGACTGGCACATGCTTGCTCGTGTAGTATGGTTAATGAAAAACATGAAAATAATATATATATATATATATATATATATATATAGGGATTTATATAATAGGCCTGAAGGTAACTTGTGGTGGATTTTGTTTTCGAAAACATACTTGAGAAATCTTATCCTCGAGGGTTATTAATTTGAAAGATCAATCGATTGAATGACCCGAGTTAAATGGGATCCAATAAAACACTACTCAACTTCTCCTGCAATTATTAAAACAATACATAATAGAATAGAGCAATAAATTAGGGGCGAGTCCTAAATAGACCTGGTAGAAGCTCCAAGCGTGTCTTAGGGCCTAAACAGTGAGCTCCTCTCCGTACCTAATAGTCAGTCATGTGGTGATGGCAATGACGTTGTGGCTAGCTTGAGTGAGGATCGTGGGGGAAAAAAGAAGGAAGAAAAAAAGAAGGAAGTTGGGTGAGAAGGATGGTAGTGGCTGAGTGGTGACAGTGTGGAATATATAGGTGTCAAGGTGAGAAAAATGAATGGTCAGGTGAGAAAAATGAATGGTCAGGTGAGAAAAACAAATAGTTGGTGAGAAAAACAAATGGTCGTCTCATAATTAAAACTTAACTCAACTAAAAATAATGGTCGAATTGACCGGTTCAGATTATAAAAACCTAATGTGAATCATGGGTTTTACAATCTTCCCTCTTTATAAAAAATTTGTCCTTAAAATTTTAAATTAAGAAGGCTTCACTCTTGATGTCCTAGTTGACCACATCTGAAGCATGCGTCTGTACACACTTTGCATATTTCTCCGTGATGGCGTCCACAGTTTTGACATGTTAGGTGTTTGTTCTCCTAAACTTGTCCATCCATAACTTTCATTTTGGTTGGGGCATCTATCCTATGCCTCCATTATGTCCCTAGTCTGATTGATATTGTTGAGGGTGTTGTTGACTCTATTAATAGTCTCGGTGGGGTCGAGTAGCCAAGATTCGCTCAGCTTTGCTTGTAGCTCGTACCACATCCACAAAAGTGGCAAATCTGCATTTGGACCTCTGTTAACTGTGCAATGGCAGCCTCTATTTTGGTCTGACGGCTTCTAACGCTATGGTAGCTTCCACTACAATGGTTCCCGCTATGGCAACTTACCATGCCTGGCTCACTGTGATTTCCTGGTGGCGGTGCGGCTCTTGATTGGCTAGACACTGTCTTGTTGTGAACATGAGTAGGGCTAGCTTGCCTGGAAGAAGGAGGTGATGAAGTCTTGTTCTGAGTACTTCGAGTTCTTACCATGATTACCCCTATTTATTGATCCAATTCTGAAAATACTGTGTCATAATACCCATTGATGAGAAATCTATAAATCAAAGACAACAAGGACAAAAATATATACCTGCCAACTAGATTTGGAGCAATCTTTGCACACACATCACCTATGAAAATATCTTCCAATTGAATCGACTGAGAATTTGCTCTGATACCAAAATTGTAACACCCCAAATCCGGTTCATGCTAACGAACCGAACCGGAATGTCACTGGCCCCGTTTAGGTTGGCTAACCCGAACCCAACCCTGCGGATCTACTCTCAGTGTCTTGAGATGGAAGATGTTTATTGCTATGCATGGATGAATGCACGAAACCCTAATATGATACTACATGAATGACATGACAACTAGTTTACCAAACAAAATAAGTATGATAAAGTTGATAAAAATTCCTAAAGTAGAACAGACAAAAATCCCTTATAAGTGCAATTAAGGTCCACCCTATCAAATCAACATGTATAAATATATATAAATATATCACTCATCGATATTCGTACAAAATTCTAATCTGCTGCATAATTCACTCTAAATCTTGGGTCTCGACCTATCTGTGCATTCTAATTACTTTTCACATCATATGAATTGAATTATCATACCTTACTTCACATCATTTTTAATATAATAACGACATAAACAAAACATTAGCATTCTATCGTCTGACATGTGTGTGTGCAAGAGACATCACTGCTCTTCCAGCCTGGCTGGCTCATCCTACTCTTGATCATCACCTACATATATTATAAAAACACGTCAGTAATAAGTGTTACTAGTCCAAAAATATAACTAATATTAAACTGACTATCAGAGTGAACTCTCATATGAAAGAAAACATCGTGAAATCTCTGAAGGGTATCTACTAAACTAAATTTATCTTTAACTGAACTTATCTGCTACTGCTGATGCCTCTCTCGGCCTTTTCTCATTTGCACTTTCTAGTCCCTTGGGATTACTGTTACATCCTAAGCCTTATTTCTTACTTCCATACCCATTCACGTAGCATGGTTGTCAGTGTATAGTGTCCTTAACAATTATAACAGTATAATAGTTGAAATAATTTGATGAATTAGTGGAAATAATTTGATGAATTAGTTGAAATAAGTTGATAATTTGCTACTGATGCCTCTCTTGGCCTTTTCCCATTTCACTTTCTGGTCCCTTGGGATTACTGTTATATCTTAAGCCCTATTTATTACTTCTATACCCATTCGCGTAGCGTGGTTGTCGGTGTATAGTGTCCTTAACAATTATGACAGTAAAATAGTTAAAATAATTTGATGAATTAGTCAAAATGGTCGATTCGTTCAATTCAGTCAAACTGGTCAAAATAGTGGATAATTGATCTAAATAGTTAGAGAATCAATTATTAATCAAACAATTACCATTCAACCAGTCAACAGTTAAACAATCAACGGTCAGCAATATGATCAAATAGTTAGACATTCATTTAAATGGGTTGCGCACTCTTCGACAATTCACAATCAATCAGCTAAAATAGTTAAGGCCAGAAAAATAATTATCTGATCAAAACTTTGGACTCAAAAAACATGAGTCTGATAAATTATAAATAACTCATAACAGTCTAGAATGGCCAAAATTATTCATAGACCGAAATCTGTTGCATGTACACTACACAAATTATACATGCTATATTTCTTAACAATTTCAGTAAATACAGAAGACACACTAATTCAGAAGTACATTGAGAACAGTTTTTGAAATTTTAATTATGCACAATAGACAGTTAAAAATTTATAAAAATTTTTTAATTGAATTCAAGTATCCTTGACTTGAGTCAATATATGTATAAGAGTTTCAATAATTAATTAATAAATACGGTAAAATATACAGTAAATATATAAACATGTGACAAACATGTTGATTCGGTGTCTTGCATGTATAAAAGGTCAAGGACCAGAAATTATAACTCGAACCATCCAAAAATAGTTAGAATGAAGGTGAAACATTCGAATTCAAGTTGAACTAGCTCGGTGTGGGTCGGTCAGATAAATGGTCCAGGTTAGGTCTGTAATACTTGTCAATTTTAGTGTTTTTGGAGTATTGGGCAGATTAACTATGTCATCTTCAAAAATTTACAAGTCCAGCATTACGAACTCAAAAATTCTAAAATTTTGAGGAATGATACTAGACTCTATGGAATCGAAGAAAAATAATAATGGCATCAATCGAAGTTTTGTAGCGAGAATTATGATTTTTACAAGTAGATGGATAAACCAGAAAAAACCAAAATGTGATACACGGACAAGATATTTCTTGTGGACAAATGGTCTTGACCGAATTCATGGTCCATTGAAAATAATAAGAATATATTATGTAAAGAAAATATTTTTTACAATGTAATAAGATATAAAACAATACATTCACAAAAAATTGTTCGGACTAAGGAAATAAGTTAATAAGGAAACAAACAAGAGGAAAAAGCTATGGTGAACAAGTTGGACATGGTCACATGTGAACCAAGTCCATGTCACCAACAAAGTGTCTATTAGGATAAATTAAAAATTAACGCTAGGCTAAGCACTGAACAATAACCGGTAGGTTAATCTAAGTTGAGCCAAAAATGTTTGAAGTTGTCTTGTGCATAAATTGTACCTACAAGTCAATTTTGGTGAAGGACACGATCTATGTTTGTCTTAGAGGAGGTGTTTTAGATCGTGTAGAATTAGTTAGGACTATTAGTTGCTTTGATGGTCAAGGGTTTAAGTAAATGGGTTGAAATTTCTTAATATTTTCTCTTATGCGGGTAAAGAATTGGGCAATTGGGTTTAAGACAAGTAAGAGAGTATATAAGTACATAAGTGGACGATCTCTCTCTCTCTCTCTCTCTCTCTCTCTCTCTCTCTAATTCTAATTCAAAAATGTATCTCCTCTCCCTCCATAGCTGCAACGTGCAAGTCCTCTTCTTCCCTTTTACTTGGTTCTTTTGTGGAGAAAATAGCATTTAAACTCTTCCTCCTTCGAGATTTGGCAAGCTAGGATCAAGTTTTGGCTAGTTTTGTAGAAGAGGAGCATTAAGATTTGTGTTCAAAGAGAAATTAACAAGGTTAAAGGTTACTAATTGAAATCTAGATCACAATTTCATGAAGTTCATGCATCTATATCACAAATCATCATGTTATATTGCTTGTTGAATCAAATTATATATGTATTGCTTACAAGTTGACGTTTTAAAGCAAGTTCAATGAAATAATAACATAGAATTGTTGTTAAAGAATAAGAACTCAATCTATAATTAATTTTATTGCCATGTTTTGATGTTTAAACAAAATATTAACATGATAATTATACAAATCATAAGAAAAAATAATGAATTAAGATTGTTTGTATGATTTGTTATATGTTTAAATCAAGTTTGTAAGTTGCATGAAGTTTAGCAACTAAAGAAAAACTATGAGAAAGTAGGGTAAATTATAATGGATTAAAAACATGATATAACTCATGTAACATCCCAAATCCGGTTCACTTGAGAACCGAACTGGCATGTTATAAGTCACTCGATTAAGTCAGCTAACCCTAACCTAACCTGAATGGATCTACTCCCGGCGTCTTTACATGGAAGATAAATATCGTTATGCATGCATGAGATGCAAGGACCCTCACGGGATACTACGTGCATGACATGACAGAGAATTCACAATAAAGAACAATCATGATAGAATCAATAAAATTTTAGAAATAAAATGACAGAGTGTCCCCTAAAATGCAATAATAGGCTACCCTGTTAAACAATGTGTGTGTGTGTGATATATATATATATATATATATATATATTCCATACAAAATTCTTCATTTCATAACACCTAATAGTTTTAATCATAACAATATCTACAACATGAATTGGGTCTTGACCCATCTATTCATTATATCTGTCATAGTCATTATATGTTTTATTTGTCATATCATTCTCAAATTATTATTATCATGTCATCCTGAAACATCATATTATAAAATGATACAATGTGACTAAAAACATAACAAGCCAAACACATATCACACTAGGTTTTGTGTGTGCACATAGCAGTCACTACTCCGTCCAAAGTGTCATATCAAACTCCTACTCCTTACATATATATAAAATATTTCAGTAACAAATGTTACTGGTCTAGAAATAACTATAACAAACTGGCAAATAAGAACTGACTCTCATTTTGAAGAAAACCATATATATCTTATGATGAACTCTCATAAGGACAAATATTGGGGTGCCATTGAGTTGTGAACCGAATAGCATCCTGAGCTAACTGATCTGTTGTTGCCTCACTCGATATTTTCTCATGTTTCTTTTTTGTCCCTTGGGACTACCAGTATATTGTAAGCCCTCTCCTATCCGCCATATATTTCTTGGCACTGAGCACGAAGGCGAGTACTCTCAGGCAGTTGCCCTCAATACCCTTTGAACCACTTGTCTGGACATGCGTTGTACTAAACAGTATGTGCAAACCACCATGTTTCTCTTGGTGTGAGAAAACTCAAAATGCATAGTTGTCAGGACCCTTGGGAATGGAAGAACCCTCTCACTAATCCAGAGCCTGCTGTGACTAACACGTCACCCACGCTTGGTACGTGCCAGTCGATTCCACCATTTCTTGTCTTACTGAAAACTTGATAAAATTATACATAGGCCTAGGAAGGGATTTAATATTACAGGCCTAAAGGCAACTTGTGGTGGCTCTTGTTTTGGAAATCAGACTTGAGGCCTCGTCGTCAAGGGTTATTAATTCAGAAAATGATTTGATTAAATGACCCGAGTGAAGTGAGATATAATAAAACATCACTTAATCCGTCTTGTAAATGTTAAATCAAATCACACAGAATAGAATGAAAAACAAGGGACGAGTCCTAAATGAAACTGGTAAAAACTTCAAGTGAGGCCATGTGCCTATAAAGCGAGCTCTTACTCCACACTTACACATCTAAACTAAACACTAATGCCCATGCTAACTATATGATGTGTGTATGAAATGGATGCATGTGAATCATTACAAAATTATAAATACTATAATTACTAACATCCATATTAAGCCATCAATAAATGAATTAAACTAACAAATTAACACTTTAAGATCTTCTTGTCATTACTTTTGACTAGGTGACTACGACACAATTCTTGAACTCTCTCATTAAATTAGATTAGTAACGCTAATGATGATATTTTTCATTGAATTAGCTCAGTAATCATACTTATGATATTTTATCCTTAATTAAGTTTACTAATCCTAATTATGTTATTCCACATCCAATTTCTAGTATGAATTAACTTCCTAATCACTAATAATTAATTGATACAATTATAATACTAATACACAATTATCACAATTTCTAACATCCTCCGTATCATAATTAATTAATTCAAATTGTCATTAATCATTATCAATTCTTAATTACATAAAAATTTTACTAATCAATAGATAATTATCAAAAAAATTAAAATTAACATATTAACTAAAATATGAAAAATTCTTAAAATATGAATGATATGCACAATTATCAAAATAAATTAAAAATCTAAAATTTGAAAACAATAAGCATCTCACACTGATTCAGACTCAAATTGGCGACGACGGCAGCAACGGCCGTGGCTGCCAATGGTGCCGAGGAGTGGCTGTCGTGGCTAGGTATTGGCCAGCAGGGAAGGGCGAGAGGCTAGATGGGGTCTAGGTGGTTTGGCTTGGGTGATTGGCTGGTGGTAGGGGCGAATTGCCCCTGTTGATGGCGGCTAAGGGCCAACTAAGGAAATGGTAGGAAGGGGAGCAAGATAGGGGAAAGGAAAGGGAAAGAGGGAAAGATAGTGGTTGAGGAAGGGAGGCCGAGGGCGGAGTCAGAGAAGGTGATGACCAGAAACATGTAGGGTGGGGGCAGTGGAATAGGCGTAGGAGAAGAGAAGAAGGAGAAGGGGAAAGGAAGGGCAGGCTAGGGTGGTGTTGATGTCATCGGCGGCGAGGGCTGTGGTTGGTGGTTTGGGGAGAAAACAGGGGAGGACAAGAGAAGAGACAAGAAGAGCTGGTTTGGGGGTAATTTTGTAATAAAAACTTCATTCTAGTCAATAATAATAAATAAATTCCAAAAAATTTAAAATAAAATATAATAAAATACTATAAAATAAAATAATAGTGTCCTAACTTGACTAACATGTTCTAAGCCTATTAACCCACCCAAAATAATAAATAATGCAAACTAACATGATAAACAACCTAAATCTAATTCTATGATCCACTAAAAATAAAAAAAAATTGGGCATGCTCTCATATAATCTGATAACTCATTCTACTATTGCCTTCCTGATGTTGTCATCATATACTTGGGTACACATGACCTTCATGACTCAATACACACGGTCAGCCTCGGTTAAGCACACGTGTTCTAAAACTGACTCGACTAAAAATGACAGTCACACTGACTAGTATCGACTATAAAACCTTGACTCAAGTTTTGAGTTTTTTCAGCCTAAGATTTAGTGCTCAGAAAACTTCAAAACCCAAACTTTGTTTCACTAAAGTCATATCTAAAATGGAAAGATGAAGAAATTTGTATTTGAAACTTCAGCCCCAAGGCAAGCGCGCTCTGCCAGCACCCATGCTCTCATTGTAACCTGCAAGCTATGCGAACTTCAGTGCAAAGGTGCTCCACCGACATCAAAGCACCCCAATTAATGTAAAAAATACTAGAATCTAGTGGAAGGGCACTCTGTCTGCTTCTATACGCCTGACCAGACCCAGACCCAAACCCTAGTTTTAGCTTAGATTAAAACGAATTTAACTTTTAATATAAAATTCGGATTCAAGCTATTATTTTTACACAGTGACTATCATAATCTCTAGTTTCTATTTGAAAAGCTTAGAAGGTTTGGCTAAGCATCCCATGAGATATTTGTTTCTAAATTTAGGAGTTTAATTTTGTGTTATATTGATGTTATGTTTCAAGTTTCTTACGTTTGTGATTTGGTAATCAATTTGCGATGCATGTATGATGTTGTATACATGTTGTACGAATTTGTTGCATGATGTATGTGCATCATGTCCATGCCATGCCATGCCATAACACATTGGCATGGGCTAGTCCAAACTTTAATATAGCCGCATATTATTGTTCAGACCAGGAAGTGAACAACTAAGCAAATTGGAGGTAAGGATTTGCCTACAATTCAGGTCCATTTAGTAATATTTAGAGGGTGGATTTTATGATCCCCTGTGTACCGATGTTTAAATGGATTAGTCGAATTGTGATTTGACGTATGTATGTTTTATGTTCACGTATTATGTTCAAGTAAATAAGATGCAACTAAAATGCTACGTTTGAGGTGTTATATACGTTAAGTCAAAACAATGACAATGCCCAGGCTTAGCATTCACATTATGTTTTGCATGTCCTAAGTCCAAGTAATGGCAGGTTTAAGCTTAACAAATTCACGTTTTTCACAAGTTACGTCAAAAGCAATTGTGAGATCCCTCAACTTAGTCCCACATCTAATACCTACTGGGAGAAGATCCTATTTATAAGTGGGAATGGACTATAGATCTTTAACTTTCGGGGTACCCATTTTAAAGAAATGACTTAGCCCATTACATTGCACTTTGGGTTGGGTCGTTACAAATGGTATCAGAGCCGACCTGGTTCCGTGTTAGATGGTGGGATGGACTAGGGACGTTGGCTAGGCTGCCGGTCACGGGCCAGAAAGGTCGTGGGTTGGGGTTAGCAACGGGCCAAGACTAGAAACGTTGGCTAGGCTGCCGGTCACGGGCTAGAAAGGATGTAGGCTGGGGCTAGCAACGGGCTAAGAATAGGCATTTCGGGGACGAAATTTCTTAAGGTGGGTGGATTGTGAGATCCCTCAACTTAGTCCCACATCTAATACCTACTGGGAGAAGATCCTGTTTATAAGTGAGAATGGACTATAGATCTTTAACTTCCGGGGTACCCATTTTAAAGAGATGAATTAGCCCATTACGTTGCACTTTGGGCTGGGTCGTTACAGCAATGGCGAGGCCTAGGCTTAACAATATGTTTTATGATTTATAAAGTTCAAGTAAACGGCCTAGTAAACATACTAGGTTGTCACCCTCAGTCCATAAGGTTTAGGCTTCTGTCTTGACAATGCTAGTGATCATAAGTGATTCTTAACACATCTGGGTCAAATTTATGAGTTTTGGTGACCACCCATTGTCAAGAAATTTGGAGTAAAAATGTCAAGCTCTAACTAGCTAGAAATGTGAGCCAAAGGCTACAAAGGCGAGTGAATTGGCTACAAAGGTGAGCTATAGGCTACGAAGGTGAGCTACCTAGCTACAAATGAGAGCCACATAATGACAAAGGTCTGCTATGAGTTTTAAGTAGGATGTTTTCTTCATTGTGTTTTCTGTGTGCTTCTATCTTCGGGCCACAAAGGTTGAGTAATGATGGTGGTGTGTGTTAAAACTTAGGGCTGCAAAGGTTGACTCATAGTTAAAAGTAAAGGTCATAAAAGTGGCCATAGCTAAATAAATTAAAGGTCACAAAGGTTGGACCACAGTTAAATTTGTAAGCCACAAAGGTTGGGCATAAGTAGATGTCTTCCTAAGTTATGAAGATTGAACTTAAGGAAATATTATTGAAATGGTTTAGGGCTGCAAAAGTTCAGCTGTAGAAAGAAATTGATGATTATGCTTTCATGTTTATATTATGCTTTATTCTTAACCTACTAGGTCTTACTAGTAAGTCATATGAGTAGTGTTAATTAGATAATCTAGTTATTTATATTGATTAATAAGTAAACATTATGTTCAGTTATGTACATATATCAATATCAAGTTGTGATCTAGTTATTTTATAAAAGCCATGTTTATGAATTATATTGACTGTAAGTAGAATCATAGTTTAATCGTTGTTTTTCTTACTTCTCATTTTTTCTAGGACTCAGTATTGTATTTAGTACTAAGTGGACATGTTGGCATGTACGTAGGTAAGAGATCCTTAGGAGCGATGGGATGAAGCAATCTCAACACCTTAGGAGTTTTTTTTTATTAATTGCATGTTTTAGGATAACAGTTTTAGTAGACTTGCGTTGAGAGGTACTCAATGGGGCAAGCATAGATTTTTAATTTTGGGTTTGTCTGTGTACAAGTGTGGATCTAGATCAGTAGATTTATTCTGCTATGTTTTATAATTATGTTTAAGCATGTGTGTTAGAAGATGATGCCAGTACTAATTTGGGTATTATGCATGTAAAAAATTGAGGTGATTACGAGGTCGAGCAATCCATGTCTAGATTAGGGTCCAAATAGTCAGTCCCAATCGTACTCAATGCCGACAAGTTGCTGCAAACGATTTTGGTAATCGCAGGATAGTTGACGGTTGTGGGCTTCAAAATCAATTTGTGGGAGGACAACCAATGCGCCCGTAGCAACAACAGAGATGGTGGCTAGAGATGGTCCCGTTTGGTTGAGTCAATGATGGTGGTGATGACACGGGTGATTGGGTCGTTGGTTGGGTGGAATTGGCCTCAGAAAGTGGTGGCCCAAAAGCTTTGAAACATTGTTGGCGATGATCTTGACCACAACAACAGCATGGACTGGCAACATTTGATTAGCCGTAGCATGCTGGTCACATTAGTGGATGGAATGACGGTGGAGGGGCCTCGGCAGCAGAGATATGTGATGGCGCTCAAATGGTGATTCTAATCCAAATGGTGAATTTAGGCCCCAATATTTGGTGAACATGCTAAAAATGGTTGGCAAGGCTGGTCAGAGTCCATAGTTGGGATGACAAAGAGTCAACTGGAGGTGGTGGTGTGGCCGGTGATTGCCTGTTGGTGGTGTACCAATGATCAAAAAACTCCCCCCAAATCCTGCGGTCCGTGGGAGAGACAAACAAGGGAAAATGGTCAGGGTATTTGACCATAAAGGTAATTTTACCATTGTGGTAATTTTACCATTATGAGTTTCCCTCCTACATGTGCAACATGTGGTTGCCTGAAAATGTGTGTTGTGTACAGTCGTCCGAAGTTACATTAACATATAATATACGATAGGAACAAGAACTACAAGATGAATCAAAGTCACAGTTGTGACAAAGTCACCCAAACACTCCATTGTCAAGAAATCACAATAACCAAAATGTGTCAATCAGTATGCACGTCACTTATGCTCCAAAAATTTCCAAAAAATTATAGACATCTGTCTATGATAACACACACATCAATCAGCTTTGCACAACAAACAATACAATGAACAGTACTATAAAAATACTAATTGAATAACTGAGTACTAAAATATTCGATTAATAAATCAAATTAGCTCGAATTAGATCAAACCAAACCAACCTACTCAAGTCAATAGGATAAAATCTTGGGTAAAGCTCAAATTTTACATGCTCCACCTCATCATATACTAGAGAGTGTGTTGAACCTTATTTTGACGAGACATCACTAAAACAATCTAAGTGTGAGATAAAATTAAAAAGCAACCAAAATTAAGAACATCACACAACAACGGAGAAGCGTTAAATTGGAGAAGAGTTTGGCTGGACTTCAGTCAAGGTTTTGGCAATCAAAGACAATGGGTGCAGACAAGGAAGAAAGGGATTTTGACCTTCAGCTGACCTTCAGTCAGGGGTTTGGCTACCAAAGACCTTCAACTCGAGTTCGACTGCATGTTTCTGCCTTCGATTACTCTTTGGTCAAGGGTAGATGGTTGAAGATGAAGTGTTATTGCATTGGAGTTTGGCATTTGATCGATCACTTGTTTGGCTACCAAAGGGTTCTTTGTAGTTTGAGAAGATGGTTTGGCAAACATTGAATCTCGAGTTTGGTGGCCGAAGATAATGTGGCTAATTTTAAGTGATCGTTTGGTCAACGATCTGTTAGATAGTTTGGTAGCCTAACAATCTAGAAAAGTTGCAAAAACTAGATGTTGGAAACAAACAAAAAGGAGGGATTCAAATCCCAATGGCTCCTAATTTTGGAGAGGCTATAGAAGTCTATAAATTGGGCCTTGGGGAGTGGGTTTTGACAACCTCATGCTATGAAATGAAACCCTAGATTTTTTTTATGTGAATTAGGAAGTGAGAGCTTGTGTTAGGATTGGCTTTACCTATTAGCTTGTAATCGTAGGTAATTCATTTTGTAACCAAGGAGAGATCTTGTATGTGAGGCATTGCTCAATATGCTTGACCTGATTTGTAAACTCCCAATGTGTTGAGAGTGTGTGAGCATCCTACTTGAGAGGAGGAAGTTACTTGGAGAGGAGGCTCCCTTGGCTCAAGGTGCGAGCTTGTAAGAGAAGTTTAGCTTTAAGGTGGTTGTAACACCCCAAATCCGGTTCACGCTCGTGAACCGAACCGGCATGTTACAGGCCCCGGTTAGGTCGGCTAACCCGAACCTAACTCATGTGGATCCAATCTCGGCGTCTTAAGATGAAGATACGATCCATCATGAATGAATAAATACGCAAAATCCTAACATGGTACTACATGAATGACAAGCAATTCAAAATACACACCAATACAGTTACGATCAAAATTCTGAAATAAAACAAATAGGGTCTCCCCTAAAAGTGCGATTAGGGTCCACCCTGTCAAAATAATATATACAAGTATATAAGCATATATCAACAATTTCATTACACACAATCTGATATACTATAAGCTCATTCTGGAACTTGGGTCCTAACCCATCATACTTTTGCTGCGCTACTGTGATCATCTCATTTCGTATCATTATCATGCCTCAAACATTTAATCATAGCATGTTTATTAAACAACATCATAAACAAAACATAAAACATTCAATCACCCAATATGTGTGTGCAGAAGACCTTATTGCTCCTCCGTCCCGGCCGGCACATCCATCTCGTGCTCATCACCTACATATATATAAGAAAAACGTCAGTAACAAGCGTTACTGGTCCGAAAAGAAAATAACTATAGCAAACTGGCTATGAGAGCAAACTCTCATATGAAAGAAAACCATATACTTCCTCAAGAACACTCTGAAGGGCACTACTGAGGAGCCACTGGGCTGCAGACCCGGTAGCATCCCGAACTTACTGCTCTGCTGCTGGTACTGTGCTACTCTCAGCACTTCTTTTTCAGTACTTCTCGTGAAACTTTATCCTAAGCCCTCTCCTTACCTCCATATTTCTCCTGGCCTTGAGCACGAAGGCCGAGTACTCTCAGGCAGTCGCCTTTAGTACCCTTTGAACCACAAGTCCGGACATGCGCTGTACTAAACAGTACCCGTAAACCTCCACGTTCTCCGGGTGTGAGGAACTCAAACGCGGAGTTGTCAGGATCCCTCGGGAATGGAACAGTCCGCTGGCACTAATCCAGAGCCCGCTTTGACTGTCACGGCATCCTCTGCATGGTACGTGCAGTCGGTTTCTCCATCTCTCGTCTCACTGAAAACTCGATAAAACTATATATATAGGCCTGGGAAGGGATTCATATAATAGGCCCGAAGGCAACTTGTGGTGGATCTTGTTTTCGAAATCATCCTCGAGGGATCTCATCCTCGAGGGGTTATTAATCCGGAAAATATTCGGTTAAATGACCCGAGTTAAGTGGGATCCAATAAAACACCACTTAACCCGTCCTGCAAATAATAACATAAACATACAATAGAAAAGCGTAAAACAAGACGAGTCCTAAACGGACCTGGTAGAAGCTCCAAGCGTGTCATCGCGCCTAGGCGGCGAGCTCCTACTTCGTACCTACACATCAAAACTAGATACTAACGCCCGCTAACTAAATGATGCATCAAACTCAACAAACATCACACAATACGAATAACATCCATCAACAATCAAGTAATCATAATGTAAAAATAATTCTAAGTCATCCTATTCATACCAATTTTATACTGTTTTTCTAAGTTACGTCATACTCGATTAACATGCTCATATTTACTTATCTCACTAGACTACTTATCCTCCATGCACTATCAATCACATCATGTAACTTCATTCATACTCTGATATTCATCATGATAATTAATCAACCCTAGCATGCTATGCTAACAATTATCATCAATTTTAAATAAATCAATCGGAGGTAATTATACCTCACGTCGTCGGCAATCGGCGACGGCTAGGGTTCCGTCGCGCGTCTCGGAGCTCGAATTCGGCGCTCCTCGGCGTCCGACGTTCGATCGAGTCCAACTAGGTGAGCTCCGCGGAAGATCCGGTGAATTCCAGCGAATTCCAGAAATTCCGATTTTTCGGCGGTTTTCCGGCAGCTACTGGCGGTTTTCCGGCGGCTTCCGGTGGTTTTCCGGCGACAATCGCCGGCGGCGTCTACTAGTCGGAAAGGGGTCGTGTTGGGTACCCTCGGAACCGGCTCGGCGAGCCCGACTCATCTATGGCCTCAACATGGTCGACGGAGTTGGCGGCTCGCCGGAAAATGGTCAAAACAGTGGTGGCGGCGGTGGGTGACTCGATCCGGCCGGGATGGGCGGCGCTGGCCTCCGTTCCGGTCGGGGACGGTCGTGGGTTGGTCGAAGACGTCGAGGTGACCACTCGATCACGGCGGCGACGGTCGCCGGCGGCGGAATCGGCAACGCGAAGCGCAACGCGGGCGCGGCGTCGCGGCGTGGCTTCCCCGCGTCGCGGCGGTCCGATGGGGGCCGGACCTGGTCGGGGCGGCAGGGCGACGCCGTGGCCTGGCTGGGCGGCGTCGATCGGCGGCCAGGCGGCGTCGGCCGTGGCGGCGGTGGCGCGCGAACACGGGCGGCGCGGGTGAGGGTTTGGGGAAGAAGAAAGGGAGGTCGAGGGTGTGTGTGGTGGCAAACTCGTAAATATTACTTGACTCGTCTCCGACTCGAGTCAAGTATAATAACTAAGTCGTATTAAATCCTAAAAAAATTCATAAAAATCGGGAAAAATCCCGTAAAATCAAACAAATACCAAACATCATAATGATATGCTCTAAAACTATCAACCCACCCAAAATGCCCGTAACGCGTCCTAACGCGGTAAACGGCCTAAAACTAATTCTACGATCCACTATATATAAAAATAAAAAAATAACTGGCATACTCTCATATATCTGATAACTCATTCTGTTCTGCTGTGTTCATGACGTTATCATCATATACTTAGGTACGCATGACCCTCATAGCTCATACACGCGATCGGCGTCGGCTCGGTACACGTGTCCTGAAACTGACTCAACTCGAAAAATAACGGTCGACCCGACCGGTTCTGAATATAAAACCCTAACTCGAATCGTGGGTTTTACAGTGGTAGCTGCTCCAAGGGTGTTTGGAGCTTATTGTAAGACTACTTAGCACTTGTAAGGTGTTTGAGAACGAAGATTTGTAGCTTACAAAGTTCCTTGGCATTCGGCATTGGAAAAGGAAGATTAGTTAGAGGCATCTGTGGGGGTTAGGGATGCAAAATTCCTTGGCTCTTGAGGGCTGCTTGAGAATGAGGGTTTGTAAGTGTAAGATTCCTTGACACTTGGTATTTGTAAAGGATGCCTTATTATTACTTGTAAATTATATTAGTTGGTTACTTTAGTGCAGCTATGAAGACCTACTCATCAAAGAATTTGGTGAGGTAGAAGAGAGGATGTATTAGTTAGGAACCTTTTAAAAAATTTGTTTACATCCTCTCCCCATCTTATCCTTATGTGCTTGAGCTTTTACTTATATTCGCATGTTTGCACACTTGTTTAACTCCTTTGTGTTTGACTTGATCATTATTGGGATTTAACCACCAACAAGTTCATACTATCAAGTTTTAAGTCATCTCACTGCTTGTATTGTTTGGCTTGTTCACCACTATAAGTAGCAATTAGGAATAGAATTTATTGTGCCTTGCACACTTAACTATTGAACTGAGTTCATATTATTGTTAATTGCCTTGCTCATCTATTACTTATGTTTATTTCTCATTCATGTGTGCTTACCTTGATTATGTATTTGTGTCGTTTCCTTATGCTCAATTGTATTATATCATAATTGTGCTAAAAATGTTTGAATCATTTCTGCCATTTTTGTCCAATTTTGAGACCATTATAAGACCATAAGGATTGTGGGGATCTAACTAATTGTGATATGTATTTGTGGTTTGCTCTCTCCCTCATTAGGTGTGGTGCACCTTTAGAGTGTATAGGAGGGCTATCAAGGGGAAGATGGGAGTGATTGTAACCACTATCATGGTGTTTTACGTTCAGTTTGTTGTTGGCCTGATCCAAGTAGCATGTGGTTGGTCCAGTCCAATAGGGAGCCAATGCTAGGTGGATCTCTTTGTTTGTTGTATTAGCTCCATCCCCTGTCGAGATGTCCGTGTATTGGCATGCACTTTGGATGAGCACCAATTGCCAGGTCATTGGTTCATTTTGCTTCTATTTTTAGCTTGGTAACTTAGGGCCATGTTCACGCGTGCTTCGTGTGTATTTTGCCTTTTGGTCAAGAATTAGACTAGAGTTTTAGTTTCTTGGAATGACATTCTCGCCATACCTTAATAGCCTTGGATGAGCCCTAGCAGCTACCAAAACATACCCATTTGTTTCCCCGCCTTTCCCGTCTCATATCCCCTTTCGTGCATGGTTTTGGGGCTTAGCAATATGACACTAAGATCTTAAGGCTATGGCACAGTGTGCTCATGTGGTGCCATGTGTGTCTTCACAGCACCCCAGCGCTCTCTTGTGGAGCACCAAAAGGGCACCGCAGTATTGAGTATGCGGGTATGTAACAACCCAGCCCAAAGTGCAACGTAATGGGCTAAGTCATTTCTTTAAAATGGGTACCCCGAAAGTTAAAGATCTATAGTCCATTCCAACTTATAAACAGGATCTTCTCCCAGTAGGTATTAGATGTGGGACTAAGTTGAGGGATCTCACAGGGTAGACGGGAGAAAACCCTCGATTTCTCCCCTTTTCTCCCATTTTCTTCTCTCCACCTCCCTTGGCGACTTCTCTGCTCTCTTCCCTTTTTCCAGCTCCTCCTTCCTCCTCCTTCCTCCCTTCTCCTCCTTCCTTCATGTTCTCCTTCCTTGCGAGGTACGCTTCCCCTCTATCCTTTTCTTGTCATTTTTAGGCTTGATCATGATGTGTTTGTATGTAGATCTACCCTGTTAGGCATGTGGAGTTGTTTATCATTACATTTACTCATAGATCTTGGTGTGATATTGCTTGGAATGTTTTAAAGTTTTGATTTTTTTATATAAAAGTCGTTATTTTTATTTATTTATTGTGGTCAAATGTTTAGTTTGGTATAAAGTTATAATTTTTACTAACTAATTTGCCTAATAATGGTGCAAACAAGAAAAAGATTAAAACTTCATAATTTTTCGACTACATTCATGCGACCTCATCTTACGTGCCAATTGATTAATTAATTAAATAGTTAAAATAATAATATTTTAACTTATATTTGATTATAATTTTATTATATTCAACCTCATAATTAGATTGAGATCTTATTCCCAATTAGACTGTTAGGTATCTCAAGTTAAATTGCCCCAAATTTCAAGGGAATTTTGATATTTCATGTTAGCTTCAGGTGCGGGATCGATTCCTAAATTTATTTCATAATGCACCGAAATCTTTGTCTCGACGTCTTCATCTATTTTATAGAATTTTATGCAGTTATGATGATGCTTTCAGTATAAGAATGTTGGTGTAATGTGGTGTTTATGATTCCTACTATCCTTGCATGTCATGTCATCTTGCTCCATCTATGATTGTCTTCATGTCTTCATGTGGTGATTGTCTTCATGAGTAGGAGTTCCATAGTAGTTGTATTTTCTAGGCCGTGTAGAGTTGAACTCGTTGAGCTAGGACATGGAGCTTTCCTCATAGGACCGATAAGACTCTTTTTGCTTGATCTATTGCTTGGCTCTACGTCATTTTGTTTTCATATTGTAGGACATAGTTTGTGGCATTTTATTGGATCCCACTACCAACGGTCATCTAATCGATTTTTTTATTACTAAAACTTCAAGATTGATTTGATATGTATTTTTTAAAATATGAGATCTAGTTCAAAAGTCGCATTAGCACTATTTATCAAACCCTTCCTAAGTTTTATACTTATTGTATGATTTTTGAATTTTCTATGCACGCGTGATAGATGGGACCGTGACATACCTACCTATGATCCTCAGTTTGGTAGTTAATATTTATCATGATTTTCAATTATAGTACCTGCTAGTAGTGTGCATTCGGTATGTGTATGCTCTTCATTGAGTGTATCTGGACCATACAATGCTGTAGTGATTATTAGATATACCCTATTGGCCATAGTACGAGCATGTTGCCATTGACCAGATTTTGGCTTATGATATTACAAGCATTTGTTGTCAACCAAATTCTAGGTCATGCATATAATTGAGGCCCTATTGGTCATATTATTGAAATATTATCGTTGAGTAGGTCAAGTTTATACACATGTTTATCTCACTGCTTATGATTAGGCCATATTGGCCACGATTTATTATGATGATGCGAGTGATGAAGTTATTCTAATTTATATTGAAGTTTTCCATGGATAATTAGTTATCCATTTACCACTTTGGAATGCTTATCATTAGTTATTTTTGAACTAGTGGTGTTGCATGTTAGGTCAGAGGGATGCAAGGATCGAGAATGACTCATGGGGAAGTTGATTGTTCATTTGGTGTGGTTGTGGCTTGTTCATGATGTTGTGGCTTGTGGGCCATATGATGTGAATTTGATGATAAAGTCAGTAGGCTATGTGATATGAATACTACGTGGGGCTAGTGAGCCAATATGAAAAAGTTTGTATGAGAGCCTTAAGATGTTTTAAGGGAACATCAGAGTTGTATTGTGTGGGCATGAATGAAAATTGTTATTACTAACCTGTATTTGAATTGTTTTGTAGATGGTATACTCTGGGGCACACTAGTCTAACTGTTTCGTGTAGGAATTCTCCAAGCTCTAGAGTGTAAAATCTGGCCTTTGGCCCATGATTTTGTTTTTGGTTAGGTTTGGTTAGGCTTGGTTAGTTTGGTTTGGTTTGGTTCGATTAATGTGTTGTGGGGCCATGTGGGCCATTTTTGGCTTGGAGACTTGTGAATTAGTATATGCATGAGTGGTTGCGTATTGTGTTGGTTTGTATGGTGTGAGTGATTTTATTGCGTTTTATTCATTTTGTGATTGTCGTTGGTGTGTCGTTCTGTGTTGGACTTGTTTGTGTCTATTTGAGTAGTTTGTAGTCTGGTGGCGGCCAAAAGAGTTGCTTTGGCTTGGCATTGTGTCATGGTGTGGGCATGTTTCATGGGTCGTGTTGGTGGCTTAAGAGCTTAGTTTAAGGGCTGTTCATGCATCTAGAGCACAAATTTCAAAGTTTTATGTAGATTAGAACATGCATTTAGAATCGAGAACTTGTCGATTATCTTTCTTAGATGTTGTACTAAGATCATTGACTTTCATATTTTTTGTATTTATGTTGATGTTGGGCCATGTTGTCCTTCTCTCGATTTTTATATATAGTCATTTTCAGCCTTCTTTTGGCTTCGCATCAGTTTTGAGGTCGGTTGTACTCATTGAGAGCTTTCCATTGATATGAATACGTATAGGATGTTGGTTTTTTGTTTTAAAACAACACAACATCGTGACACAGTAAATTAGGCATATCACCTAGGTAGCACCAGGGCGTTAGCGTGCAGTTCATCGATTCATCTTTCTAGCTTTTTAAACATTATTTTCTCCAAAGGTGGTACTTTTTTATGTTGTTTTTCACAGTTCTTCATCTCACTCCCTCTTTTGGTAAATATGTGGAGATTTTGAGTGATCAAAGTTGATTTAATGGAGTTTTCTTCAATGATCTTGCGGTGTGAGTGGAGGTGATACTCTCCTGTTTGCTACACTCATAAGGGAAGAAATCCTTTGTATCTTGGATACAAATTAATGGTGGAAGACCCTAGTGTAGATGGTGGTAATTTTGTTTTGAAGAAAGCATCTCGTACATGCCTTGGATTCAAGTTTTCTTCATCAAATTCTCTATTTTCTTGTAGCTTCAATTTATCGGGAGTGCAATTTCTAGTATTCCTATAATATTTTTTTAACAATTTCTTACGTGTGGAATTTGCATGATGGGTAGTCATAAGACTACAAAACCTGAGAAATTTATTGGAAATAGTGGTAAGAGATGACAAAAAAGGATGATTTTTTGGTTGAAAACTCGAAACATTTTCTACATTGTGTTTGGGTTTGAGGACAATGTTAATAATCATGAACCTGTTATAACAAGTAAAGAAAAATTTTAGAAGGATGATTAATTGTGTCATGGACAGATTTTAAGTGCTCTTGATGATAAATTGTATGACCTCTATTATGAAACCAATTCATCTAAGAAATTGTGGGAGTCCTTAGAGAAAAAATATGGAAAATATAACATAGGGGATGAAAGTACATTGTGGGAGAGTACTTTCACTTAAAAATGGTAGGGGAAAAGTTTGTAAATAAGCAAGCATATGAAGTTCAGAACCTTGTAGCCAAAATTGTAGCAAAAGGAATTCCAATTGATGAAAAGCTACAAGTTCCGACCTTTAGGAAGCTTCTAACTCTTGACACCTTAGGAGCCACCAACAAATCTTCTTCCACGAGCACCAAGTGCCAAGCATCCATGTAACTAGCTCCTAATACCCTAGGGGCAACCACCACTTGAAGCTAACTCTCTTTCACTAAGCTCACACTTTGAGCCAAAGGAGCCTTCAAAGTATGCACCTTTGGGAGTTTACAAATTGAGCTTACACACATGAGCCTTACCTCACTACAACCCTCTCTTAGGATTAACACAATCAAAACACTTGGAATAAACTCTAGAAGGGAATACTAATCTTAAGCACGAGCTTGAGGTTCCAAGAGTTCACAGAGAGTACTAGGGGTTCAATAGGGTTGGTTGTGCCCCAAAATGCACCCCTATGGCCCTATTTATAGCCGAGGTTGCCCCTTCCCAAATTAGTAGTTGTTTGGCTTTGAATCCCAAAAGTTTACTTTTTCCTTACGAAGCATTTCTTGAACTTGCCTTTGAGAGCTTTAATTTTTTATGTAAAACTTGGTCTATCGTCCCGGTGTTTTATGTATGGTTTGTTGTTGGCTCCATCCAAGTAGCACACGGTAAGTCCGACTCAATCGGTCATGTGCTAGGAGGATCCTTGTGTATTGTTGTGAGCTTGGGCGTTGTGCATGTCCGTGGTTGAGTTTTCTTGTTGGCCCCAATTGCCAAGTCAGTGGTTTGTTTGTGTAGCATAGGGCTTGGTTTGCACGTGTTTCATTCACATCGCTCTTTTTGTGTCGCATTGGGTTACAATTATGTTGCATGCATTTGGACGTACCTCTTAGCCCTAGTTGAGGCCTAGAAAATGTCCTAAGCCTTCTTCTTATTTTCCTTTTTTCCTCCATTTTTCCCCGCGAGGCATTGTGCATGGCGCAAGGGCACTTTTGCGCTAGCGTCGGGGGCAACTTTTTAGATGCCTCACCTTTCCCCACCATCTCCTCCCCTCTTCGCCTTTGACTGCCGCCACCCTTCCATCCCAGCCTCCTAACACCTTAGGAGCTATTAACAAGTCTTCCTCCACAAGCACCAAGTGCCAAGCATCCACGTAACTATCTCCTAACACCCTAGGAGCAACCACCACTTGAAGCTAACTCTCTTTCACCAAGTTTACTCTTTGAGCCAAAGGAGTCTTCAAAGTATGCAGCTTTGGGAGTTTACAAATTGAGCTTACACACTTGAGCCTTACCTCACTACAACCATCTCTTAGGATTAACACAATCAAAACACTTGGAATACAGGTTAGAAGGGACTACCAATCCTAAACACAAGCTTGAGGTTCCAAGAGTTCTAAGAGAGTACTAGGGGTTCAATAGGGTAAGTAGTGTCCCAAAATGCACCCCATGGCCCTATTTATAGCGTAGGTTGCCCGCTCCTAAATAATAGCTGTTTGGGTTTGAATCCCAGAAGTTTGCTTTTCCCAAGAGCTAATTTTTGCCAACTTTTTGGATGATTAATAGTCGAACGATTTGGCAAAGTATCTACAAATCGTACCATAACACCTCATTTAAACTATTTATGGTCTTTGGTTGTGCTTCGATTGGCAAAGACTCTACCAAAGTCTCACTTAAGCTCAATCTTCGAGCTTCACCAAACTTCTAATGCTAGTCAATGTAGATTTTGGTTGCCGAAGACTATGCCAACGTCTCCACAACCCTTTATCCCAACACTTCTTCAAGTGGCCATACAATTTTGAAATTCTGCCAAAGTTATTCATGTTAGCCCAAATATTTTCCATCTAACTTTTGGCTGCCGAACAATCTCCTCAAGAGTCTGTTGAAGTCTACCTTTGCACTTCTTGGCCCATTCCCCTCCATGCTTCAGTTGTTAAAGTTGTAGCTGAAGTTACTGTCGAACTTCTTGAGAGTTCTCTTTCCACTTGGAGTCTTGATGATCTTGATTTTTTTGGAGGTGCATAAACTCCTGTGATTGACTTAGAGAGCTTGAAATGTTGTCTCATTTAAACAAAGTTCAGCATTCTCCCCCTTTTTGATGATGACAATTCTTATGTGTTGTAAACTCTCTAAATAGTTAATGTCAATCCTCATTAAGCATTCCTTGAGCTTGCCTTTGAGATCTTCAACTTTTTATGTGAAACCTAGTTTTTTATGTGTGGTTTGTTGTTGGCTCCAACTGAATAGCACGTGGAAAGTCCAGCTCGGTCGATCATGTACTAGGAGGATCTTTGTGTGTTGTTGTGAGCTTGGGCATTGGGCATGTCTGGGGTTTACTTTCTTGTCGGCCCCAATTGCCAAGTCAGTGGTTTGTATTTTTTTTGGTTGTGTTGTGTAACTTAGGAGTTGGTTTGCAAGTATTTCATGCACATTGCTCTTTTTGTGTCGCATTGGGTTAGAGTCGTGTTACATGCATTTGGTCATACATCTTAGCCCTAGTTGAGGCCTAGAAGATGTCCCAAGCCTTCTCCTTCTTTCTCTTCCTTTCTTCCTCGCTTTTCCTCTTTTCCTCTATTTTCCCCCTCCGAAGCAATGTGCGTGACGCAAGGGCGCCTTTGATTGCCGCCACCCTTCCATCCCAGCCTCTGTCCAGTGCCTCTCGCCCAATTTTCTTGTTGATTTTGTATTAAAAATGTGCTTTTTATTATTTGTTGTGTTTCAACTAACAAAAAATAATAAAGTATTCACATTGGCCTCAATTTGTGAAATCTATTGGCTAATCTACCTAATACCAGCCAAAACAATAAAAATAGCTTAAAACTTTATGTTCTTATAGCAGCGTCCGAGTCATCTCGTTTTACATGCCAAGTTGATAAATTATTAATAATTAAAATAATAATATTTTAACTCAATATTTGGTTATGAAATGATCACATGTAAATTTGAAGTTGATTGATAATTAAATTAATTAAACAAAGATAAGATTATTTTAATTATAATCATCTGTGATTCACAATCACGGGCATGAGTTTGATTTGATATCTTCCAAGTTCTTTACATTAAAGTCGCTACAACAAAATTACCTTAAGTTTAAATAGTTGACTCGAAATCTGAAGTCACTTTTCATAATTTTGCCAAGATATTATTTTCAATTAGCATGCCAGGCATCCGATTTAAATTATCCAGAATGTTTAGGGCATTCCAATATCTATAGTTAAATTAAAGTGCACAAGTTAAATCCTGGAATTATTTAATAACAGCCATAGATCTTCATTTTGATATCTATTTTTATTCTTTAGAATCCCAATCAGCAACTACGATATGCTTAACATGTGAATAATGTGTGAGAAGGTGTGATGTGTATTTAATTTACAGCTCTTCTACATGTAATGCCATTTTACTGCATCTAAGACTATCTGCATGTCATTGCATGCATCCATCATACGGGGTGGAATAGTTGTTTGCATTTGCTAGGCCAATTGGAGTCACACTCACCAAGCTAGGACGCTGAGCTTTCTTCACAAGTCCGTTAGGACTTCTCTCTATTTGATCCGTTGGTTGGCTCTATCGTAGTTTTGTTGGAGATTATAGGACGTAGTTAATAGCATTTTGTTGGATCCCACTACTTACAGGCTATCTTACCGAGTTTTTTGAATTACTAAAACTTCAAGGTTGAGATCCTTTGATGTAAATTTCAAAAATGATATCCAGCTCAAAAGTCATTCTAGTACTATTTATCAGCCCTTTCTGGGCCTTATACCTATTATATAATTTCCAAAATTTTCCATTCAGCATGATGGATAGGAGTGAAACACCCATTGAGGTACCCACCTGTGGTGCTCAATTTGGCAGTTCATATATTATGATTATGATATTAATACTCAGATATAGTGCCTACTTTTAGTGTGTATTTAGTATGAGCATGCTCTCCATTGAGTGTATCTAGGCCATGCATTTCATTAATCAGTTTATGCCCTATTGGCACGAGCATGTTATCGAAGACTAGATTCTGGCTCATGATAGTACTAGCACATTACCATCAATTGTTCTAGTTCTTATGAGTAGATATCTCAGTGATTATGATTAGACCCTATTAGTCATATTCAGTTGATGTTGTGGAAATGTAAAATTTATATTTTCATGTTGAAGTTTCTCATGGATAATGAGTCATCCATTTGCCAGTTTGGATTTCCGTAGTTATTTTCGAACTGGTAATCTTTGATTACTGACATATGTTTTTCATGTAGTGTGGTATTGCATGTTAATTTGGAGAGATGCAAGGATAAAAAATGACTCATGGGGAGGACGACTTGTTTGCTATTGGTGTGGTTTATTTGTGATGTTATGAGGCTAGTGGGCTATTGATGTAAATTCTTTGTGAGGCTAGTAAGCTAATATAATTATCCATGGGAGGACAATGGGCCATATAATAATAATAATAATAGTAGTATATTGGGTTAGTGAGCCTTTATTATAAAACCCACAATTCGAGTTAGGGTTTTATATTCAGAACCGGTCGGGTCGACCATTATTTTTCGAGTCGAGTCAGTTTCAGAACACGTGTACTGAGCCGACGCCGGTCTCGTGTATGAGCCATGAGGGTCATGTGTACCCAAGTATACGATGATAACGTCATGAACACAACAGAAAAGAATGAGTTATCAGAATATATAAGAGTATGCAGTTCATTTTTTTTATTATGATATATAATGGATCGGAGAATTAGTTTTAGGCCGTTTACCTCGTTAGGATGCGTTAAGGGCATCTGTTTACCGCGTTAGAATGCGTTAAGGGCATTTTGGGTGGGTTGATAGTTCTAGAGAATATCATTATAATTTTTTTTTGTGTTGTTTGATTTTACGGGATTTTTCCCGATTTTTATGAATTTTTTTAGGATTTAATACGACTTAGTTATTGTACTTGACTCGAGCCGGAGACGAGTCAAGTCTTAATTACAAGTTTGCCACCCAACCATTTCTTCTCCACCCCCAACCTTTTCTCCCCCACACCCAAACCCTAGCTGCCGCGCCGCCCCTGTTCGCGCGCCACCGCCGCCACGGCCGACGCCTCCTGGCCGCCGATCGACGCCGCCCAGCCCTGCCACGAAGTCGCCCTGCCGCCCCGACCAGGCCCGGCCACGAGCTGGCCGCCACAACGCGAGGAATCGCCGCGGTGACGCAGCGCTTGCGTCGCCGATCGCGCCGCCGCCGACCATCGCCACCACAATCAGGTGGTCGGCTCGACGTCCTTGACCCTCCAGCTACCTTCCCCGACCGGAGCAAAGGCCATCGCCGCCCTGGCCAGCCGGATCTAGCCACCCATTGCCGCCGGCTCTGTTTTATGCATTTTCCGGTGAGCCGCCACCTCCCTTGGCCGTGTCGACCTCGTAGATGAGTCGGGCTTGCTGAGCCGGTTTCGAGGGTACCCAACACGACCACTTTCCGGCCAATAGACGCCGCTGGCAATTGTGGCCGGAAAACCACCGGAAGCCACCGGAAAACCGCCAGCAGTTGCCGGAAAACCGAAATTTCTAGAACTCACTGGAATTCACCGGATCTTCCGCGGGACTCACCCAGTCAAGCCCGTTCGAGCTTCAGACGCCGATGAGCGCCGAATTTGAGCTCCGAGACCCGACGAAACCCTAGCTTCACCAATTGCCGACTACGTGAGGTATAATTACCTCTGATTGAGTTATTTAAAATTGATTATGATTGTTAGTATAACAATCTAGAATTGAATAATTGTCATGATAAATGTATGAGTATGAGTGTAGTGATGATTGCATGATGCAATTAATTGAGAATGAATAGTGAGTGATCTAATGAGGTAGATCGAGTTGAGCATGCTAATCGAGTAATGTAACTTAGGAAAAATACAATAAAATTGGTAGGAATAGGATGAGTAGAATTATTTTCATATTTATGATTATTGATTGTGATTGATGTTTATTGAGTTTGATGCATCATTTAGTTAGCGGGTGTTAGTATTTAGTTTTGATGTGTAGGTACGGAGTAGGAGCTCGCTGCCTAGGCGCGATGACACGCTTGGAGCTTCTACCAGGTCTGTTTAGGACTCGTCTGTTTTACTCTTTTCTATTGTATGTTTGTTTTAATGCCTACAGGACGAGTTAAGTGGCGCTTAATCGGATCCCACTTAACTCGGGCTATTTAACCAAATAGTTTTCTGGATTAATAACCCCTCGAGGATGAGATCCCTCGAGGATGATTTCGAAAACAAGATCCACCACAAGTTGCCTTCGGGCCTATTATATAAATCCCTACCCAGCCCTATATATATGTAGTTTTCGCGTTTTTAGTGAGACGAGAGATGGAGAAATCGACTGCACGTACCATGCAGAGGATGCCGTGACAGTCAAAGCGATCTCTGGATTAGTGCCATCAGATTGTTCCATTCCCGAGGGATCCTGACAACTCCGTGTTTGAGTTCTTCACACCCGGAGAACGTGGAGGTTTACGGGTACTGTTTAGTACAGCGCATGTCCGGACTTGTGGTTCAAAGGGTACTAAAGGCGACTGCTTGAGAGTACTCGGCCTTCGTGCTCAAGGCCAGGAGAAATATGGAGGTACGGAGAGGGCTTAGGATAAAGTTTCATAAGAAGTACTGAAAAAGAAGTGCCGAGAGCGGCACAGTACTAGCAGCAGATCAGTAAGTTCGGGATGCTACCGGGTCTGCAGCCCAGTGGCTCCTCAGTAGTGCCCTTCAGAGTGTTCACGTGGAGTATATGATGTTTTCTTTCATATGAGAGTTTGCTCTCATAGCCAGCTTGTTATAGTTATTTTATTTTCCGAACCAGTAACACTTGTTACTGACGTGTTTTTATACTATATGTAGGTAATAATCACGAGTTGGAGGAGCCAGCTTGGACGGAGGAGCAATGAGGTCTTGTGCACACACACATGTTAGATTTCTGAATGTTTAATATTGTATTATTATGTTATTATATTGTGAATGACATAATTAAATGTTTGAGCATGATGATATGATGTGAATGAAAAGCTAAGACACGATAACAGAATGCAAAATATGATCAGAGTTGAGCAGCAGAAGCGTAGTGGGTTGAGACCCAAGCTTCAAAATGAATACGTTATAAATGAGATTCTGTGTGATTGTTAATGCATGCTGATATATTTGTATATATATATTTTTGACAGGGTGGGCCCATAATTGCACTTTTGGGGAGACTCTATCAGTTTTACTTCAGAATTTTCATTGATTTTGCTCGTAATTGTGATGGTGTGAAATTTAATTTGCATGTCATTCATGTAGTACCATGTTAGGATTTTGTGCATGCATTTATTCATGACGAATCGTATCTTCATCTTAAGACGCCGAGATTAGATCCGCATGAGTTAGGTTCGGGTTAGCTGACCTAACCGGGGCCTGTAACATGCCGGTTCGGTTCACGAGCGAGAACCGGATTTGGGGTATTACATTTACGAATGGTCATGTACAAGTGATTACTGGAACTACAAAGTTGCCCTGTGTAAAATGATTGAAATGTTTATCAATAACATGTATTTGAGCTATTTTGCAAGCGCTATACTTTGGGGTACGTAAGTCAAAATATTTTGTGTAGGAATTTTTGAAGCCTCAAAATCCTAAAACTGAAGGATAAAATTAACCCAGGTACACTAAACCATGTTGTTTGTGTAGGTATCCATAGCGAAGAAGAAACATGAGTTGGAGGAGTTTTGGGGCTTTATTTTATAGGATGAAGGGCCCATGTGAAAATCGGGCAAACCAACAATAGCCTAAAGAATGTAAACTGAGTTGTAAATGCCCTGTGATGCGATGTGAATGAGGTGGAACACCTCTAAAAATTTTTTGGGTGATAAATGTGCTAAATGTGGATGTTCTGTGTGTGATTTTATAAATTGCAAAATTTATACAATTTGTGAAAATTTTTCTGACATCTTAGTCATAGGGGAGATTAGTCTTCATTATCTTCAAAAGACCAATAAAGTACAAGGAAAAGTAATATGAAAAGGAGTTTAGTCTTCATCATCTTCTTCTTCAAGCAGCAAGTGTTGTGGCATGATTCGAGATGGCGAGGGATAGTAGGATTAGTCAGAAGAGAGCAACAAAAGTGTTCTCCAAGATCTTAAATGAGCACCGCTTGGTTCCTCATCATCTCCTCAACTCTATATGCCAAGTAATCCACTCTCTCGCTAACTTCATCAAATGCCTCCCATGATTGATCACGAGGTGGTGGTGGTGGGGGTGGATTGTGTAGCCTCCTCTTGGGGTGTTGGCTCCTCTCCTCTAGTCTCATCCTCCTCGATGCCCAAGTTATCCCAAAAGGCATCCTCATTAACTCCAACATTGTCCTCCAGTGGTGCTTTACAAGTCAAGGCTTAGCTTGTCTTGTTTTCCCTCAAGACTAATTTGTGGAAGATGGCATTGTGTTCCATTATCTTGGGAAGAAGGTTGGATGTGATGTGCAGGCTCATGCCTCTCGTGCCTGGAAGAAGAGAGAAGTAATAAGTCTCTCATATGGTAAGTAAGTTCTCCGTTGGTTCTGACACTGGAATATATGGGTAAGGATGAGGAAGGGCAGGTTAATCTATCTCCGAGAGATGATCCTCCACAAGGTGTATACCGCGAAGGTGGATAGCTTGGTGAGGTGCCCCAGTTGTGGAAGGATGTTGGTGGAGAGGATTTATTAAAATATGAATGCCATTCGGGTGAAATCTTTGGCTTTCACAGGTTGGTGAAGCGAGTCCCCGGTCTTAGCACAGTTCCAACTAGCTCATCCTCCCCGAAAATGTTCTCCAAGAAGTGTGAAGTTCATGTATTGTCAAAGCAAGGCTTGTCACCTCAGCCACGACTCCAAGGACTTTGGATATGTGGCTTGATTGAAAATGAAAGTCTTATCCATCGACTTCGCCTTGTAGTATCTGGAGCGCACCTTGTCCATAGTGAGATAGAACACCCAGATTTGAGGAAGTTATACCTTCGAATCCAGAGCAGAGATCATACAAACCTCCCATCCTTGAGCTTCCACAAGCTCGGAGAAGCCAGGCTTGCGATCGTTGAGGTCCTTCACGTCCACATAGTTTTCATAGCAAATGACCTTCAAGCCAAAATCCTCCTCGAGATGGGCATTCCTCTCAAAGCGGTTTCTAGTCTTCAGCCGGTGTGGAATCTCAACCCTTTGCCTAGACCGAGTGGACAACTCCTTGCCATAGTTTCCACCAGCATGAGGTAGGTGATTGTGAAGAAGGAGAGTGTGTAGGCCATTGGAAGAGTGTGAAACACTGATCAGCGAGGAGGATCACTGCTAATTGAGTAAAGGAGCACAGCTGATTGAGCAAGGTGCTCGGTCAAACTAGCAAGAGTAGCCGAAAGAAAACAGAAGCTGGGCAAGGGCTGACCACGGTGAGCAGGGTGGTTTCTGGTGTCGGTGATGTTTGGTGGAGCGAGTGTGGTGGTGATCGGCAATGATTTTGGTGGCGGCCGCGACAAGACTGGTGATAGCGATTATCAGCAATGTTGAGGATAGACAGAGTTAGGATTAGGGTTTTATAAGTTTCCTCTTTAAGTATCTCTTTCAGCAGCTCAACCAATTGACAACCAATCGAGCACTTAAAAGTGAATCCTTGAAGTTTTGTCAACTGCCAATGGGACGTTCGGCAAACCAAACGTCCAGCCGATAATGATTACATTCAACCTTCTTTAGTCTTTCAAGTGAAAGATCACCAGCCAATCATATGCTGGCAAAGGCACAACAGATCATTGGGGAATTCGAGATTGTGAGCAAAATGTTGGTTTTCCTAAGTACTAAACTCCATTTTGTGGAAGTGCTTAGAAATATTGTTTGTAGCTTGTTTCAACAAGATGAAAATATATTTTTTCAAAATTCCCCCAATTTATATATACATACAAAAATATTTTTTAAAAACTAATACATACTTGTTGAGTTTCAATAAACTTCTACACAATTGGGGTTTGTGAAATCTACTTATAACTTATTTTTTTAATTTCAACTTATTACCCTTTTGAAAACAACTTGAAAAATATTTAAAAACTATAAAATATAATGAATTCAAGGTATGGAAAATGGGTTTATACTTTTTGTGCCTTGAACCTTTTGAATCCACTTTACTTTTGTCTTTTGGGCAAGGGACTTCTATTTGTATCTCCATTATTTATGTCCTTCCTTGATTCACAATAATGACAAGTTGATGATCTTTTTGAAGCATGGGAGGTGGCGATTCATCGGGTTTCTTTCCTTTCCCTGGGGCAAGAGAGGAGGTGCTTGGCTTCCTCCTTGATGAAGTGCTTGCTTCCTTTATATATGTGAAATCCGAGCTTCATCTAAGATTTTACCCTGAAGGCTGAAGCTCAGATTTTACCTTCCTTGAGTTGATTCTGTTCAGTTTGGTCTGCCGAATTAGGCTGATTTATTAATTGAATATTAAGGTTTTTTTAATATTTATATTGGACTATTTACTTGACTGTTTGTTGTGTTGAGTAGACTGATGCATGCGTTATCATTTGAGGGAATTCTATGATTTACTAGGTAATTTTGGAGCACTTTATGACGTGTATATTGATCGATATGGCTATGTTAAATTGTGCTATTATTTATAATTTATTGCAATTTCTTGACAATAGTGTCTGGATGATCTTTTTTGCAATTGTGACTTTGATTCGTCTCGTTTCGTTGTTGTGATTCTGATGGTGTATAATATGTATATTTATTCTTGGACAATTGTGTGCCAACACATGTTTTGAGGCTGCCACATGTCAAGGATGCAGGGGGGCGCTTAGATGATAAAATTACTGTTTGGCCTTTCCCACACTGACGACGCCACCACGGCCACCTGTCGATTTGCTGCCGCGTCAGCTACCAATCCTGATGAGTCCCAGCGCCAGCTCCTTTGCCGAAAATTGGGAGCCAAAGTGCCTGCCTTGCACACGGCCTCCGATCATTACACAGATGACATGAGATGTATGATCTTAATTTACTCTAAACATTCACACCAAAGACAAATTAATACATAACAAGGCATAATACAACTGTCCCAACACATAGAACATGTCCATATCATGAAAAATATCAAGTTGTCCATCACTATATGATACGTGTAACTCACATTTGCAACACTGAGTTCACCGCCTACATGATAATTAAAAGGTCAACATTAGGGATATGTCATCTAACACATTTCAGAGAATATGAGATTTAAGTTTTATATGAAGTTATCGGGTTTAGGCCCCTTAGACAAATATTTAAGGTTGGGGTGCAAAGTCTGGAATTATTGTAATTTGCACATACACTGGCATTGAGAATTTTATTGATTACCCTAGTCCATTTGCACTACAACTTAACCATGTTATCCTTTACACATTAGGGAGCATGCATACAATTTTTTATATAAAACTATCGTGCTTAGACTATTTCTCTAGAATTTAGAAGTTGAGTTTTAAGTCTGGGATTCTGAAATTCCGGACATAGAAGTTAGAGTTGTGGATTTTACTAATTAGGAAAATGAGCTCCAAATGTTCAACAATTTTAGTATGGTTTAGGTGCCGTCAGAAAGAGCTTCTATAAACACCGTCAGATTTTATTGCTACAACAAGATTTTCTAATTTAGTCTAATAGCACTGAAAACTCAAGTTATAGATTTCTACACCTAGTTTGTTAAATCTAATCCACCACCTAAACTAGAGCTAAATTCGGTGAAACATTTTATGCACTAAGCTAACATGTTCTTGTTAACTTCTGGTAAAAAGTAAGTGGAGACTCAACTTCTAAGCCAGTCTAAAAATCTCCCAAGTCTTGTCCTGATCAAGAAATCCCCTGAAAACAACAGGTATAGGTCCTAAACTAGAGCTAAATTCGGTGAAACATTTTATGCACTAAGCTAACATGTTCTTGTTAACTTCTGGTAAAAAGTAAGTGGAAACTCAACTTCTAAGCCAGTCTAAAAATCTCCCAAGTCTTGTCCTGATCAAGAAATCCCCTGAAAACAACAGGTATAGGTCCTATTAAAAAATCTGAAAAAAACCCCTAAATTTTGTTCAAAAATTCTGAAATATTTTCTGAACCACCATAACATGTAAAATTAAGTTTCTGGAAAATTTTGTACCAAACTAACGAGTCTATTCCCAACAACTGGGGGGGACGTCTATACAATTTATAGCTTCTGAAACAGAACAGGACAACAACTACACTCATACAACTCCATCTTCTCAAGCTACCATCCACCTCCCCATGCCCAAAATGAATTTCGTAACTCCATCCTTAACTTTATTAGGCTCAAATCAAACCAAAGTTCACACCTTTCATTCCAAAAACATCGACAAGGCAGTCTCCCATTTTAGTTCATTCAAAATTGAGAAATCGATAACAAACAATGCATGCAAGGCTATAATCATCTAATCCATCATAAATATCACAAAAGCGTCCATGCATGCGATGATTTTACTCAAATATACCATGGAAAACTGAAAATGATATACGCATGAAGAATTGGGAATGAGAAAACATGTAAGACATGTGGAAATTGAGGTTCATGTTATCATAGAGGCCATTAGAGTACAATGGCGGGAGACATGGAGGTTGTGCGGACTTTGTGCATGTGATGTATGGGTAATACAGTTGTTTAGCTAGCCAGTTTTACCGTGCTTTAGGATAGCACATGAGTCTCTCATTTGCCATTGTGAGGTCCTTCTTGCAGTTTCAATATTATTATTCCCGGTTGGAGGTGGTCGGCCGCCTAGGCGTATGGATTGATGGACTCGCGGAGAAGATCTTGATTTGGTGTAGCATGACTTGTATTTTCATGTGGTTGATCATGTATCTTGTGGATTTGACATGTATATGTTTTTTTCACGAGGAGTAGTTGATGGCATGTGAATCATGTACTCTGTTGGTCCTTGTGGACTTGATGTTATAAGATACATTTTGGCATAATTGTAATGTCCTATTTATTTCTTAATTGTATTTGCGATATTCTGGGTATGCAGATCTATCCACTTTCGAGGTGCACTCTAAACCATGGTTGCATAAATCAGAATCAGAATCGAAATCGGTTTTCCGAGGAATCGGAATCGGTCTAAATCAGTCAGAAATCGGTTTAGTTGAATCAGTCTGAATAAGTCTAAATCAGTCATATATAATATTTGACAACTCATAAAATAAATATATAAAAATTAGATATTGATGTCATTTTAATATTATTATGTGTATTATATTTTATAATATTTTTTTAAGATTTTTTGAATTATTTAGAGTTAGTTATTATTTTTTATTCGAGTCCAAACGAGTCAAGTTTTAATTACAAAAATGCCACTGAGTGGTATTTCATTTCTCGCCTTTTCTCTCCCGCATCCACCCTCCTTCCTGCCGCCGCTGCAGCACCCTCCCTCCCCCCAGTCCCTCCCCGCCCTGCGCCCGCCGCGCCCTCTCCCCCAAGACCCGCCCCGCCCTACCCCGCCCTACCCCGCCCTCGCCCGCCCCGCCCCGCCCTGCCCCGCCCTCGCCCGCCCCGCCCCGCCCTCGCCCGCCGCGCCCAGCCTCCCCCGCCAGACCCGCCAGCCTCGCCCTGCGCCCGGTGGCGCCCGCCTCCCCCAGATCCGCCTCCCCCCCGTCCGCCCCGCCCCGCCCTGCCCCGCCCCGCCCTGCCCCGCCCTCGCCTGCCCTGCCCTGCCCCGCCCTCGCCCGCTGTGCCTCGCCTTGCGCCTACCGCGCCCCGCCTCCCCCGCCAGCCCTGCCCCGTCCCTCCCCGCCGCCGCCGCCCCACCCCGCCGCGCCCCGCCGCGCCCCGCCCCTGCACCCGGAATCGGCCGATTTGGGCCAATTCCGAATCGGCCGATTCACGGACCGATTCGTGGAAAACCGATTCAATAGATTTTTTGAATCGGTTTTCCTCCGATCCGAGTTGAATCGGGCGATTCTGATTCCGAATCGCCGATTTATGCAACCCGGCTCTAAACCCTGAAATCTCAAACATGACGGATAATCTAATCAAGTACGCATATGTCATATTACTTGAACAAGTATTTTGGAATTAAAGTCATGGGCTGGAAGAGCATACGTATGAAATGCTTATGGGAGAAAGACCCATGTCTAAGAGTATAGGTTCTTCACTTGAACAATATTATACTATGTAATGTTGATGTGTAAGGTCTATGATTGTGTAATTAGATAACGGATGATGGCGTAAATGACCATAGTTCTATCTAATTACTAGTAGGTAATGATGCATGGGGTTGGCAGCCATGTAACTTCTAACCTGTTTATCTGCTTACCAGCATTGCATGTGGATTGTTGCTATGCATGTGATATTTATAATAGGTTGCTCATGGGGAGTTATCTCCCACTATCATAATTAGGGAAACTTTGTCGGAATTAATTCCACTTTAGCCTCTTTTGTAATTATGATACATATAGGAACTCCTTTGCATGAGCCCACCCATTAGAGTGTCTTGCATACATTTCACTACTGTTTATAGACGTGCATTAGAAGTTCCCTTCAATCGGGTTATAAATGGTCATCTAATTTATTGATTTGCCAATGGTTCCGAATTAAATAGAATAAAAATAGTAAAGACCTTATTCACCATATAAGAAAAATAGTTAGAAACTCTGCTAATTTAACTATACTGACTATAAATATAAATGGTAATGGTAGAAGGTTTTATCATAACCGATTTACTGATTTCCAAACCTAATTGTCTTGCGAGAATGAGAAATTGGAATCTGGAAACAAATTTCATATTGCAGAACATCAACAATTTTGTTACATTCTTGTAAAAATTAGAAAAAGAAAAGAATGAAAATCTATGAAATCTATAAATAGTAATTTATGGGAAAACCATTGATCTTCCACTAAAAAGTTATCTAATTTTAGTGTATGTAGTAAGATGCTAGTTAGACTTCCACCAAGTAGCCCATCTCGGATATTTCATCACATCAAAATTTCTTGTAAAAAACACTAGAAAAACGGGGAAATTTTTTTGTCAAGATACCATACATCTTATTTATATTTACATCATAGCAACTTTTTGTAATCTACAGCGAAAAAATTGACCCTTTAATCAGAAAAGAAAGGATAATTTTTTATATTAGCAAGTGGTGGAAGAATCGGGGGTAGTTACGAGAAAAGAGAAAATTTTAATATATTCGTATAATTGTCGCCGAGTTGGTTTATAGAGGAGCTACTTTGGAACGAGAGGGTCAGATATGTAGTTCCCAAACTTGTTTGAAGACTTCGTTACTGAAAAGATCTTTTGGAGTTGGCAATAAACTTTTACTCCTAAGAGTATAAGAGTGTGAAAAAGGTCCAATGGAATCTAGATTTCCTTCGATCAAATCTCACACAATTGCTTGTAATTGAGTCAGAAACAGATTACAACAGTTTAAGAGAAATGGAGAAGGAATAAGAATTGTAAGAGGGATTGAAGCGTTGAATAGTTTGAATTTTGAATTTAGAAGAAGAGAGAAAAAGTGAGAGAAGATGAAGTTTGGAGAAGATTGCAATTCAATTCATCTCCGCTTTTTATAATTTTTCTCTGTACAAACCACAAACAATTCAAAGGAAATAGAAATTTGCATTCTTGAATGTTTTTAATTTTTTATCGTAACTGTTTTAACTGCCACTTAGTACCTACCACCAAAACAACAATAGCTTCACCTAATGTCACCATCGTATCAGGTTGCTTCCATACAATCGTTTGCAAATTTTCTATGGCAGGAAAAGAACATGAAATATGTAGATTTGTTTAGTTTACTTGACATTCTCTTTTATCCGAACAATAAAAAACAATGAATTACGAGTTTTTCTTTTAGATTTGTTGGTTAACATGAAAATAATATAAATGATATAAAAATCTAAATAGTCATCTTTCCAAAAGTAATCATAATTAATATATTTTATACAAAAATTACTTTTGCATTGATTATTTTATGTACAAATGAGTATGGTTGCATTTAAGGTGGTGTATAAAATAATCATGATTATTTCAAAGTGGGGCATTTATGTGCAACTAATTTTGTACTTTCTCTTATATCTTGAGATAAGAAAATGGTACAAAAAATTTTACACATGGGAGAAGTAATTAATTGTAATCATGATTATTTTGAATATAACACATATTAAACATGTACTTATTTTGTTTGAAATACATAAGATATATATCACTTTAGTAAGATTGACTAGTTGAAGGTTTTCAATGTCATTTTCATTATTTTCATGTTAACCAAACATACCCATAGTGAATTACTAGTTGGTGATGAACTTAGTCCACTTACTTGTGTCATGAGGGATGACTAGAAGTGGTATTTGGCCAAGTTATATCAGAGCTCGACTAACATTTGGGTTTCGTTTAGTTCGCAAGAAAGAAAAGTAAAATTTTAAAAAATTTTAAGTAGTCAAGCATTCACTCTTTGTATTTAATTGATGAATTAGCATGATATAATGTATTTTGTATAAAGTAATTTTTATTACATCCAATTAAGTTCCCACTTAGCTTTCCCAATTCTGGACACCCTCGCCCTTGGGCAGCCAAACCCGGCCAACTTGGCTGCCCTCGACCTAGGTGGAGCTGAATTTGGCAGCCCCAAGCTGGTTAAGGCCAAGGTGGTTAGATTTGGCTGCCCCAAGCTTGAGGCAGCAAGACCAGCTGCCATGAGGCAAGGATGGCCAAATCTGGCCGTCCAATGTTGGTGGCAGGCTAGCACATGCCTCTAAAAAAACAAAAAAACTAAAATGACAATCTTGTTATTATTAAAGAGACGTGCCAACTGCATCTAAATCAACTGCAACGTCTGTCCATTGATTACCTAGAAAGAGAGGTACCTCTAAATCAATCTGTTGATCTTCTAATTTCAGAACCAGTTTATAGCATCGAGTCTTTTATCAGTTAGTGAGCTAGACATTATATACTTTTCACTTTGCTCGTGCATCTGGCGAGTTTACTCTTATGACATGAAGATGTCAATGGGCTCTGCCCACTTGATTTAATTCGAAAATTATCTGGCAGGCCACACCGCATGCTAATCTAATCTATAACATCATTATAAAAAACACTGTTAGGAAAAAGCTGATTGTCCAGAATTTTCTGTCTTAGGAGATACAAGTGTTTGACCTCCCAATTTTTTAGAACAACCAAGGCACACCAAAAAAGAAATAATTGATTCCGTTCCAGTAGTACTTGTTTATACATTCATAAGTTTATACATAGCAGTATTTGTGAAACAAGTTTGCAATTGAGAGCATTGCGTTTATGATACAAACTCTACCGGGTATTTCCTCTTTTCTTCAACAATGCCCAGCTTCTCATCACGTCCATAATAAACTTGTCAATTATATCCGGTCGAAGAAGTTGAAGAATGCAAATCTAAGGTCTCTTCTGAGTATGAACGTGCCAAATACCCCCAGAAACCCACTACAAACCCAGACAAGATACCCATGTAAAACCATATATGAGTAATTGTAGAACCATTGCTTTGACCATTTGGGAGTTGTACTTTTGCATCTTGAGGACATTGTTTCTCTATTTGTGGTCCACAAAGGTCAAGGTTGTTGGCAAAAGATGAGCCATTGAATGTATCAAGCTGAGGTCCGGAGGAATTCTTCCTTGTAATCTATTATCCGAGAAGTTCAACATAGCCAGAGAGGTTAGTCGTGACAAACTCGGAGGGATCTCGCCAGTGAGCTGGTTATTTGACAAATCAAGGCTTTCTAAACTTTGAAGCTCTCCAATATTTTGTGGGATCTTCCCCATCAATCGATTATGAGACATGTTCAAGAACATTAATTCAGAATACTTCATTAGTCCTTCGGGGATTTCACCTTCAAAATGGTTGTTGGAGAGGTCTATGGCTGTGACTAAATACAGGATTCTGCCATATTCAAGATCATTCCCTTTGATGAGCAATGTCACTTCTTCATTGTAATATTGCTTGCCGTCTATATCTCCTGTATATACCAAACTTATGCCTCCTTTCACCATTCCTTGAAATGGGGAATACGTCCCCAAAATTTATTGTGACTACCATCAAAGACTTGCAGTTGTGACATGCGTGATATATTGTGCGGAATCTCCCCAGAAAATGAGTTTTTGCTCAAAATCAAGACATTGATAAGAGTGTTTGTCATAATGGGCGAAATACTACCAGACAAATTGTTCTCACTAACGTCTAGAATTTCCAAATATGAACAGTTACCAAGGGACATTGGCAGCTTCCCTGATAGAAAGTTATTCCTCAAGTGCAGGGAGGTAAGTCCTTTCAGGTACCCAATAGACTCAGGTATGTCTCCAAACAGATGATTATCATCCAAGAAGAGCCGTTCGAGAGAACTGCAATTACCCAAGTTGGCAGGAATTTTTCCGGTTATTTGATTTTGAGATAGGTCAAAAAACCTCAAACTTGATGTTTGAAAAAGACAGCGGGTATTGTTCCGTTTAGATGGTTACCATGAGCCAAAAAGATTTGAACAGAACTATTATATTCAGGTACCGGACCAGACAAATTATTTGCTGAAATATCCATCATGTAGGCAAGGAAACCAGGAGGTATCAATCCAGATAATTGATTGTAACTGAGGTTAATATAATTGAGGCTATTTGGAAATGAATTGGGAAGTTGACCCTCAATCTGGTTGTGAGAAAGATAGAGACTCAATAATGAGGAAGAAGCTGAAAGGCACTCCCAAAACCATAATGGAATTGAGCCCTTGATAGATGTGTTGGACAGGTCTAAGGACTCGAGCCTATCTTGTGTTTTAAGCCAAACTGGAAATTGGCCTCCCACAATATGGCATGATTTGAGATGAAGCTTATGTAGTTGAAATGGAGGCCTCCAATTGTGGTTTCTAATGTCAATGACAAATTGATTCGAGGAAATGTCAAGGTCGGACAATTTGCTTAGTTGTTCAAAATGAGTCTCGTTGAGGACACCACTCAATCGATTACTACCTAGGTTAAGGCTTGACAAGTTTGAAGACATGAAGAAGGTTGCTGGGACTGTGCCGTTGAGTTGATTTTGTTCAAGGTTTAAGATGGAGAGAGACGGGAGGTCTCCTAACCAGGTGGGAATGGTTCCACGAAAATTGTTGGATAAAAGAATTACATGCTCAAGGTTGTGCAGAGATCCTTTGGGACACTGAGGTAGTTCCTCGAGCAAATTTTCGTGCATGTAAAGCAACTGCAAGTTGCGCAGTTTGCAAATTGTGCTTGGGATTTTCCCAGTAAAGTGATTTTCGGATAAGTCCAAACTGAGTAGGGAAGTGAGATAGCCGATTGAGTCAGGGATGACGCCCTTCACATCGTTGGAGGACAAATCAAGTTTAACGAGGGAAGACATGTTACCAAAAGAACCGGGGAATTCCCCATTCAACTTATTATCAGATAAGTCTATCTCCCTAATGCTTGTCCACCCTGTCGCAAGTATATCAGAGCAGTTCCCAACGATAGCATTCATATGCAAATTGAGTGACTGCAAGTGAGACAGCTTGGACAGGCCATGAGGGATTGGCCCGTGCAAGCCGTTCTCAGATAGGTCAAGAAATTCAAGGTTACTCATGTTTGCCATCCATGTTGGGAATTTGGACGACGGGTAATAGTTGCGGCTTAGGTCGAGGACACGGAGAGAGGTGAGGTTGAGGAGAGGCAAAGGCGCAGAAAAGCTGCAACCTTGAACGTGGAGTTCGAGGAGAAAAGAGAGTTTGTTCATTGCATGCCCCCAAGAGTGAGCCGTCTTGTAAAGATTTGCGTTGTTCAAGTTGAGGTACTTGAGATTTGGCATTCCCTGGAGCCAATCCAAACTGTGGCTTTTAATCCTCTTAGAATCTGTAGCAAAAAATGAACATGAGACATCCAAGTACTCCAGCTTCGAAAGATTTCCAAGATGGCTGGGAATTTCTCCACTGAATCCGAACAAGCGCAAGTACCGCAACTTCCTCATTGAACCCAAGAAGCTGGGAATTTGCGTTTCACTAAACGTATCCTCGTTGCTCAAGTCAAGGTATCTTAGATGCTTCAATTCAAGCAAAGCAGGGCTCAACTTCCCCCTAAATTCCAAGTACAGAACACTTAAGTTGAGGGCAAGAACATACCCGGTCAGTTTGTGGCAGGTGACTCCTACCCATTTGCAACAATCTGGGCTAGTCTCAGCATCCCAAGAGTCCAATTCATCGTATGTGTCGTTGAGCTCTTCTTTGAATTTTAGCAGGGCGTCCCTCTCCTCCTCATGGCAGCTAGTGCTGTTGACGGGTTTGCTGCCCTCATGGCCGCTAAGTGTGCAGATGATGCTCAAGCCCAACAGAAGTGGTAATGCAACTTCTTTGATGGAAACACAATCCCTCCCCATTTTTCTTCTCTCCATGAGACTTAACCCTCACCCAGCTATATATAGTACGCTTCTATATATAGATCAAGAAAATTGTTTTCGTCTTTCGGTTAACAATAGTTTGAACAAGAACTGCAATTCTTTTCTCCCTACTAATGCATGCCCCATTTCTCGGGATGATTGTGAAGTGTGATCATGAACAGGCAAATATGAATACAAAGAAAAATAATAGCTGAACAAGGTTGTTGGCAATTTAGTTAGGGTTGTGAGAATTATAAACTAAATTATTAGTTGGACTTATTAATTAAAATGAGTATGATTTATAAAATCATTTAGGATTTCTAATACTTGTGATGTCTATAAATAGGACATCAAATGTGAGCACTCTCGAGGTTTAATCACAATAATAAAAACAACCCTAAATTCACAATCTAAATTCCAAAACCTACTTCACGGGGTTAATTCTATCTAAAACTACAACAAGGCAAGCTTTCATATTTTAGATTATTAAATTTAACAGAAGTCAATCATGGGTAGATATCAACCGATCCGTTTCATATTAATAGAGGTGAGACTTAGGTAGAGAAAACGATGTCTGCCAACTTACTTCGAGCTCTGTTTTATTGACCTTGTTGCTCAGCTGTATCTTCTTTCAAGACGACTTCAATTAACCAAAACAAGACTTGGGGTAAACATTTTAAATTTATTATTGTTGATTTGTTTCCATTAGGAAGTAAACCAAAAGGAAGACTAAAATAATCATTCTATTTTAAATACTTAAAATAAAAATCTATTGCATAAAATAGCGGAAGACATGTCTTGTAAATTCTATATAACCTTATATATTATATAGAATTCGATTTTATATCTTTTATACAAAATGTACACCACTAATAATAATCCTATTAAGTTATAAAATTCAAGTTTTCTGTAATTATAGCTTTAAAGTCATTTATCATGTAAATATTTTCTACTTTGCGTTGCAGCGGCTCCAATTGGAAGCGATCGATTTTTTTCCTATATAAGAAGGTACATAAGAGATTTATCATTTATGTAGCATTTATGCGACATTTAAAAATTTCCTGATCTTGTACTAAATCCTTTTAAGTAGTCTATACGGCGTCTCAAAGGGGCAAAACATTTTTCTACACTATCTTCAAGCCACATTAATTAAGGTGGGGGCATATGCGATGATTGATTAAGTCTTGAGTTATTAATTTAGGCCAAGCTTCTCTTTTAATGCACATTTTCTTGAAAATATATTCGTCAAACATAACTTTATGGGGGACACATATTTGTGGTACAAATTTCCCGAAATTATATAATTATTGTCTAACTGATGCTATAGTATATATTTTATAGTTAACTAAGCAAGATATTGTGCCATGCACATATAAATATTAACTTTATCCATAAACTCTCGTTAAATAATAAAATAGATTATAATAATTTAATATTTTGAAGATAAATTTTTATTTACTCTAACTTTAAAGACAAGCAAGAATTGAATACTAAGATAAACTAAAATAATGTATTTTATTTTTTTTATTGTATTTTAAATATCAGTCAAATCTTATACTTTAATTAGATAAACTTTAATTTTATAGGTAAATTCTCATTAAATAATAAAAATATTATGATAATTTAATTCTTTAAAGATAGATTTTCATTGACTCTGGTTTTAAAAATAGATCCTAATTGTATAAAACCCTCACCTTCATCCTGATGTTTTGTGTGCCAGTCAGTTCACCAGCTAAAAAACATACAGAATGGTCTTCTCAACAGATCAATATGTCTTATGAGATTGGTTGGGTTCTGGGTGTTCTCAAAGTTGTGTCATAGGCCTACGACTGCTTATACTATGTATGTGCATTCATTCGGTGAATATGATGGGCGTTAGCTAAGTAGTTATCTATAATTGAGGCAAAATCTTGTGTTTGTTTTAAGTTTTTCTTATTTCTGGTTTGGGTTCGACTTAGTTGTTCTTGTAGGGATGCCCATTTGTTAGCCTTTCTTTGCCCTAAATTTTCCAATTCAAAACACCCTTCAATTGCTTGTTTTTTTAAAAAAATTTTAAGCGCCACAACATTGGAAGCCAGCACTGCAATTCTTATGTCAGGCAAAATAAAAAAAATGAGGCTCCGGCCGTCTCCTCCTTTCTTCCCCACTCTACCTCCTTACCCTCTCCACCGACCCCTACCCTCAAATTCATCTTTCCGCACCATTTCAATTTATCAATACACAGATTTAGCCACCTCAAGTTGGATTCAATATTTGTTCTTCTCTCTTTGGTCTAGAGGTTCTTCCTCCTCTCTTTTTCTTTTCTTCCATACATGTTTTAATTTTTTCCATCCTTAGGTGAGAATTTGCTGTAATTGTTTGTTTTGTGCTTATATGTGTTGAATTGAATCTTTCTTCATAGTTTAATTTCATTTTTGTGCATTAGATTAAAAATCTGCAAACATAGATATCATATTATGTATATCATTTGTTATGTTTGGATTTTCGGGTGTTTTTGGGTGGGTGCATCATTTAGACTTTCGCCTTAACCACCTCGAATGAGTTTTTGATTTATATGACTCATTTTATGTTCAAGGTATCAGTGTACTGTTAATGTGAAATAGTCTTCAAGTAATTCCTTATTATGATTGAGTCGGGTGAACTAGATTGGAATGTTACAAATTAAATAAGAATATAAAGTACAATTATTAATTTATTTTTTTATTACTGTATTTTAATTGATCAGAACTCTTGCTTTTAATAGGAGACAAGTATTGAGTTTCCTTTTATTAATAAGAGTATAAGTAGATATGTTTAATGTTTTCCATGTTAAAGTTTATTACTTTATTATGTAAACATCACTCATATGAATTTTGTAATTGATTGAGATGAATACAATATGTGAATTTGTATGTTTAATCAAATACGTTAAAAATTTATAATTTTAAAGCTCATTTTCTTCACAAACTTTCTAAGTTGATTGGAGTGTGTGGCTTAACAAGTCAAAACACTTATTGATATAGTAATAGTAATTGATATCCTGAGTCATGTTATGAAAGTTATTGAAACATATTATTTTTTCTTTAAGATTAGTTAAATTGATATTTTAAGTAATGTAAATCATGTACTTATTAATTTAAAATGTCAATCAAGCAATATATATTAATTTTATATAATATATATATATATTTTACATAATTAAAATTTTAATATAAATAACCCAGAATCAGCTTAGTGTCAACTCTAAGTTAGCGAAAAGTCAATTCAGAGTGGACTTTACTTTTGCTCCTCTATGAAATGACAAATCATCCTTGAGTTTTGAGTTTTTAAACTACGATTATAATGTGAACATTATAATGAGATTATAATAACTAGTAGTTAGAGTATGTCAAGAAACATTTCACGTGCTTAGTTAAATAAAATTTCAATATGTTGAATTAGACAAATCCATCTTGTACAATTGGAAACGTGATGAATGAGCTAACCAAGTGTAAATTCATTATTCTGTGTGTTTATATATGTTAACTAAACAATAAAATATCTTTAAAAAGTTTACTTAAATAATCAAATGCCTAGCAATGGATATAAAATTTGGAAGGATTAAGTTAGGTTGAATTTGCATATCATGTACAAATTCTACACCGCACAGTATAGCATTCCTATTTTGGTTTCGAAATTTGCAATTAATGCTAGGGTTGTTGTTCTTGGATTGCATAAGGACAATCGGTTATCATTCCTGGGGTAATCCTTGGTGAACTACCAAAATTTTTCTCATTTTTTCCCGCCTTGAATTTTAGTGGCCTAAAAAAATTGTCATATAAGCATGATCCATATGGCTAAGTTAATAAGTCAATTAAATTCAAAGTGGGGTAAAGGAGGGAAAATTTTAGTGATGTGCATAACATTTCTTGATTGTTTAACATCAAACCGTTGCATTCTGCATTTGGCGCTGCATTGGTAAAATTACCCTAAATTGTAAATATAAATAAATTAATGATTTAGGAAATGTAAGAAACCCAGTCATATCTCGGATCATGTCTATATAATTTTCATGAATTCTGTTTGTCCAAAACTGATCGGAGTAAGCATAAAGTATACTCTACTTGCTAGGCACGGGTTAGGCTATAATCGTATCTATTTCTCAGGTGGGGTGGTATATTTATTCCATGATTTATGTCGATTATACGATTTAGTTGTTTTGTCATTAATACAAAGCCAAGTAGGCCACTAGTGTAGGGATAGTGCTGAATGATGATAGTAGGAGGTCCATCAGATTAAGCATTGTTTAGTTGGTAAACTTTTATGATGTCCAGATTATTTTTTTTCTTAATAAAAATATAGCAAACACATGAAAGCCTAAAGTCCCTTCGTGGGATCGAGTAACATATTCAATACTTAATTTAGCAATTTTAACGAAATACCACGATTGGTCTAGAAAAGAACAAAAAAATAGAAAACTACCCACTTTATCCATTTTCTTTGGGTTCTTTAAGAAGTAATGAAATTTGAAAATTTTCCAGATGTGTTCTACTTCTACTAGATAATATTTATTTAAAACATGTTTTTTGAATAAGTCTCCATCATAATCAAAAGATTAAAATTTGAAACCCCATAGCACTTGACCAACTCCAAAGTTTGTATTTTAAGACCAACATCAAGGGAACATCCCATCATAATTCATACATATCAAATTATAGATTAGCATCCAAGAATATTAAAAATTCACTCTTAAAGGTAATTTTGTAATCATAAATACTGAGGTGAGTAAGAGATACCATGTTGATTGTTGATGGCTATGTTATTGAGGTTTTTCCTATTCCAAAGTTTTAAAGTATTTAAAAGTGTTGATGGTGTACATAGATGTTCTTTTCTTAGTTTTTATGTTGTATAGGATTTTATATTATATATGAGACTAGATGAAATATATTAAATCCAAATTTTCCTATAATACATATTCTAATACCACCCTTATTCGGCCTAAAGGATGGACTGAATTATGATATTATAATTCGGAAGGCTACTCGTCGGACTACTATGTACAAACATTATGGAAGCAGATCTAAACCCTGCGGGAGGCTTAAGATGGACATCGTAGCGGGTTTTTATAAAATGCATACAAAATCACACTACATAAAACAAATATTAAATTTTGGGTTCCTAAATGAAGATTCCAAGCCACAAGAAGTAGCACCTCCCTTGTGACTAAGAGGGTGATCTGTAAATGCTATGATCACTCTGAGCTACACGAAGGCCATATGTTAGGGCATCATATCCTAAAACTCAATTTTCATGTTGGATCTTCTCGCAATATGAACTGTGCACTCTTCCTACCCACTTTTTTCTTCACACACACACAACTCCAACAAAAAACGCTTTGTGTACTTGAATGTGTTCCTCATCATGATCTAAGACTTTGAGGTATATACACCTTGCAGACGATTGTTAGCCTTTGCCCCAAAATATTATTCTGCACTATAATAATAATAATAAAATATTAAACACATGTACGCAAACCACATATCATAAACGAGTCCAAAATACAAGGTTCATGACATTTAGGGCACATGCCCACAAAATAATAAATCATCCAAAGTACACATCCAGGTACATAACATACGATAACATAGGGCCTCCGCCACCACCACTAAGTCGATGCTCCTTGTGCTTAGGCTGACAAATGCCATGGGACCTCACCTACATAAATATAAGGAAAAACATAATGGTCCGAAGTAACTAGTGGTATAATTAAGACTGGAAAATGAGTATTTTATTACCCATGGAAAACTTAGAAATTACAGAAAGCCTCATAAGGCTATATGTAGAGATAACTTATTTAAATGGTTGGCACTCATGCACGATAAAAATCTTATTCATATGAGAAGCTTATGCCCTTGCATACTCTATATAACACCCAACATGGTACTAAGGTGGCAAAGGAACAATTAGGTTAGTACCACAAATTTTGAAAATGTGTTGTGTTACATAGTATTCTCACACATTGCACTATTTCAGGGTTTGAATGAGTACTAGTGTAATCCGTATTACCTTTACAAATTTCTCCTATGTTCGTGAAATGAAACCTTCATATACTTAGATATATTAGGTTTAGGTTTGGACTTATATAATAATTTTCTGGAGCTTATTATTCAAAAACCATCAAGGGATCTCAGCTTTAAAGTTTTATTAAACTTATAAAAAGCATGGCTAAATGATTTGACATTAGAGGGATCTAAAAAAATGCCACCGTTTTCATACTATGTCTAAAACGTGATTAAATTCGACACACAAGGAGCCAAGTAGAAAAGAAGCAAAGGGAGTTCTATGGACCTAAATGAGTGAAGCTCTGCATCCTACATCGGTGAGCTTAACCTACATAGCCTAGCATAATGATGGAACTCTAATTAGACTCAGATTACATTAGCATGCACATCGAGACAAGACCTTAACATATGTACAAACAAAAGATATTTAATTAATTTAATTACTTGCTTAAGTTCATGTTAATACTCATTAGATAATTTAATTAGGGTTTAGGGTTACAAATAGATTTAGTTGGAAAAGTCCAAATTTATGGTTTAATCAAACGGACGTAACGAGATGATATTTTGGATGGGCCAAATAGTATCCAAATTGGCTAACATTTGGACTAGTTGGCCCAAACACTCCAAGGGTTGGGCTGAGCCATGGGCCAACATGGTAAGCAAGTCCCACTAAAGTCCGGATAAGGTCCTAGGAAAAATATTCCTAGGTCGTGCACCAATTTTATAAGTATCATTCATAGGCTTGGAGACTCTAAATGAGCCTGGGTAAATGAGTAAGGTTAGCTGACACCGTGTGCTTGAATTTTATAAACTTTTAAGTCCACACTCTAAGGATTTTGCCCTTATTGGACTTGGGAATTGAAGGCATTGGTGTGGCTGGTTGGACCTCATGGTTTCAAAAAATCATAACACATAATCTACTTAGCCAATGGCTCTCAAATTTTAGGAACATGTTTTTGGGACAAATCCTAAGGTCTGGATGAAATTTCATGAAATTAGCAAGGTTTTCAGATTTTACATCCAGAGTTAGAGAACTAGGGTTTCACCCTGCGTCTTTGCACACTCAAGAAAACCATATTATCTAATCACTTATGTAACACCCCAATTCAGCTTGCAGTGTAAAGTGAATCAAAGTATTAAATTATAGACCCATTCTTTTGATCATATAAAATTGAATACCGACCCACAAGACAGACCTAACCACTCGAGGTGTTAAAAGATGGAAGTCTCCAGAATCTAATGTGCATCCAAAATACACTTGATCACACAAAAATATATACACAGACTCATAGGGCTACGCTCATGTAAATAGGACATCCTAAATTAATCCAAATTACAAAGGGGACTTCAAATCTTGGAAAAAATATAGCAGAGTCAACACTGTAACTAGGATGCATGAAAATTTTACAAACCTTTATAATTTCTCAATTTATAAAAATCACATGCGGGTAGTTATATTTCACACATTTCATACACAAAAGCATATTGACGGTGGTTCTCCTTGTTCATATCACATCACCAATCATTTTCATTACAATTTTATTTCACTCTTCAAACAGTTGGTTTGCCTAGTTTTCACATGGGTCCTTCAACCTACAAAACAACGCCCGAAAGCTTCTCTAACCCATGTTTCTTTTTCGCTCTAGATTCCTTCACAAGTAAAATGGTTTGGCGTACTTGAGATTTGTTTGACCTTCAATTCTAGGACTTGGGGGCTTAGAGAATTCTTGCACAAAATGGTTAGACCTGCTTGCCCTAGAGTATATTGTTTTAAAAAAAATTTAAGTACATGTTAGTGATAATAATTTTCATACATTCTAAGAGAGGGTAATTCCATATTATAAAGGCCCACAGGCTCTCACACATGACTTCAAGTTGGCTCACTAGCCAAGAATACTATTCTCATTAAACAGCCTACGAGCTTCACATGGGTAATCATATTGGCTGACTAGCCTTATATAGTATTTACATCAACAGCCCATCGGCTACACATTAGCAAACCACAACACATAGTAGCAGACGAGTCAGCAACCCGTGAGTCATTCTCGATCCTTGCGTCTCTTCGGTCAAACCTGCATTACTACACTATATATAAAACATACGCCAGTAATCAAAGATTACCTGTTTGAAAATAAGTAAAGAAAATAATTCCAAACTAGCAAATTTATGACTCATCATCCACAAGAAAGTTAACAAAAGAGTAAAACTTCTCCACACCCATGTCATCATACCAAAATATAGCTAATAGTGTTTAATCATAATCATTGGAATATACATGAACATAAATCAGAGATACTCAATAGTAGCATGCAAGTACTATGGCCAATAGGGCTAAACCATAATTACCACCATATCTCAGATACATCTCAATGTAAGTCACACCATAATCACCATAGCTTTGCATGACCCAGATATACTCAACGGGAAGCATGCACATGCAAGATATACACATTGCTAGCATGTAATAGAGCACACACACACACACACATATATAGATATATATAAATCATACCCTAGATGGGCGCATGCTCCCATTCATCATGCTTGTATGGAAAATCTGCAAATCATACCATACGTATAAGGCTTATGAAGATAAATAACGCCAAAGCCACTTTTGATCTAGATCTCATGTTTTCACAATTCACATCAAGGGATCTCAACTTTAAAGTTTTATTAATTTGAAAATTTTGGTAAGATGACCAGCAGGGAGTGGGATTTAATAAAATATCACTAACCACGTCCTACAACATCAATCAATATTGTGATAGAGTCAAACAACAGATCAAGCAGAGAGGAGTCCTAACAGACTGTGAGGCAAGCTCTGCATCCTAGCTTGGTGTCACAGGGGTCAGTTTAGGGGATAAATTTTTTCGCCCAAACTGCCACTGTGCGGCGTGTTTCCCTCCCTGGAAACACCAGCCAACACCACCTCCGCACCCCAACGTGCTGTGGTGCACAGCGGCCTCGGACCGCACGCCCGCAAGTATCGCACGCACCCAGTCCCAGTACCGCGCCCAGCTACCAACGCCTGCGTACCGCAACCAAGTTACCAGCCCCTGTACCGAACACACACACCGATCACCAAGTCGCAAGTGATTACACGCCCCACGTACCGAGTACCCTGCTCGGTGCCCCTAGACCACGGAATCACTGGTCTAGACCACGGTGCACAAACATGACGGATACATCACACCAATTACAGGATAAATCCCAACCTCTATTCTTACAACGTGAATACAGGATATACACAGGTAATCCCTCTAGACTACCCGCCGGTCGTGGACATGCAAACCCCACGACCGTGCCTCTCGACCCTCACTCGACAGGACTTCACCCAACCCTCGGTTCACCGCGCAGGGTTGCCGAACAACAGGTGTGTGAGCCTTGACCCTAAAGGCGGACGACGACTACCCGGGTAATGTTAAGTGTTTAAAATATACAATATTTACCCAAGTTTTTTAATATGATTTTGCACTTCTCGGGTATAAACATTATTAATTAAGTAATATTTTACTTTATTATTTTAGTTAATTAATATTTTATTATATATGCTTAACTTTGATGTTTTAATGCAGAAAAAGATGAATAAATTAAGCTTTGGATTTGATTGGTCATGACACTTGGCGCAACCCAATGGCTACAATGTATGGTGTTCAATGGAGTTGAACAGTTGAAACGTAAAGGGACATTACAATTAATTAGATTACGTCGATTTGTGAACATCCTCTTCAAATTCTTGTATCTCCACTTCTATATAAAGGGGTGGTCATTTGTTGTTGATCATATCTCATCTCTTGGCTTCAGATTGTAGTAGAAGTAGTAGTTTTAGTTTTTGTAATTTCTTTCTCTTTCGTAATAAAAGTTAGTTTCTTCTTTATATTGTTTTTCTTTATATTATTTTCTATTTTTATTATGGAGTAGTTTTATATTTCGTTCTAGAGAAGAATGGAACTTAACATGATTTAATTGAATTTATTTCAAGCTCTCACTCTTTTATTCAATCAAATTGTTTGAATTATCATATTCTTAATGCTAAGAATAGATTGATCACCTAATTCTTAGATCACGAGGTTTAATTAGATTTCGGGAGAAATTAATTAGATTAGTCATTGATAATTCATCATACGACGAGTCTTTTGACTTGTTTGTCGTTGTGGTCGGAAGATACACAACACCGTATGCGGTTGTAAGGCAATTCTTAATGCGTTATTTTGTTGATTAATCAATTATCACCGGGAGGTAGAAATTGAGGCAAAATAATAGAAGCATGAAGGAGCGGGAGCCACCATGTCATATAATTATCCTAGATCGACAATCTGAGGGAATAAAAGATGAGAGTAAGATTTGATGAAGATTAAATTCATGTTAAGGGAAATTCGACTCTAGAACGAGTTTTATAATTTTGACTTCCTTTTAATTTAAAGTTAGTATTTAGATTCTGTTAAG